>CATKHJ010345306.1:0-14155 GCA_949750685.1 Vernicia montana | reverse complement strand
AGTTATATATATAGAAAAATAAAAGTAATATATATATATATATATATATATATATATATATATATATATATATATATATATATATATATTTTATGTAATGATATAAATTAATATGAGTTAATTTAATAAATTTGATAATTTTTAAATATTAAAATAAAAAAATTAATTAATTAAAAATTTTAAACGTGTTATTTTGTTGTGTCGTGTTACCCATTAATTATATGGATCGTATTTATAATTAGATTTTTGAGACAATTAATTAATCGTGTCATAAATGTTATTGTGAAAAGAAGAGGAAAGATATTCAACAATGGTGGCCACCTCCCTTTGCCATTGTCAAACCCATGTGCAGACTCCAAGACTCTAGCTATGCAGCTCATTCATTTTTCTCCTTCAATCAAGCCATAAATCACTCTTTGTAATCCTATATAATCCTAGCAATTCTTGTACATTTTACACCATTCATTAATACAATTATCAGTTCATCATATAATTTAACATAGTATCAGAGCCTAAGAGCTTAGTAAATGTCTGAGTTTCAGCCTCTGCAAATCACAAAATTCAGTTTTTTTGTCTTTGTTTTTCGGTCCAAAGCTTCTGTGTTTTTTCGCCTCTCCATGCACACGTCAAAAATTTTTTCTGACCATACCATCAGAAAGCCCCTATAATTCTAAAAATTTTGAAACAAACCTCACCCCAAACGGAGCCCGGACGCGCCCTCACGCACCACTTGAAGAGCTGCGACTGAGCTCACTCTCCACACGAGCCACACGCACCTGTTGGAGGTTGAAGACGACCCACGTGGCGCCACGTCAGCACAATCCTTCCAGTCAGCGCCACATCAACCATTCAGCTTCTGCACGTGGCACATGTCAGCAGCCACGTGTCATCCTGCCACGCAATCACTGTCAGCCACGTCAGCCAATCAGATCTCGACACGTGTCACATGTCAGTGACACGTGTCATCTGCCACACTGCCCAGTCAGCAACACGGCAGACACTCAGACGTTGCCACGTGTCACATGTCAGAACCACATCACTGCCACGTGTCATCCAGTCAGCCAACCCTACCAATCCGATTTTGTCACGTGTCATCTGTCAGTGACACGTGGCCCAGTGAATTTCTGCCATGTATCATACGTGGGACCCACTGTCAGAATAACCAAAATCTCCTGCCCAATCAAGTTTCGCCACTGTCGTCCACGTGGCCCAGTAATATACTGCCACATGTCCAACGTGGGCCATCTCTGTCATGTCATCATCCTGACCCGGATATGACTCGCCCGATCCGCGATCGATCCGACCCGCAAGTTATCCGACCCGATCCAGTTCCAATCCGACTCGCCCTCTGGTCTGGTTCTTTGTGTGACCGAACCGGTTCAGTTTGCTTTGACCAATTGGTTCAGTGATTTTTATACCGGTTTTCAACAAACTCGGACTGGTTCCCAAGGTTTTTAGACATTTTGAGTTCAATTTTGCAGTCTTTTTTGCAAAATTCTGTCTCTATCTAAATTTTCTTGATTCTACCTCAATTTTCTGTGTTTTTTTTACAACCGGTTCAACCCTCTTCTGACTGATTTTGAATGAATCTTTACTGGTTCCCAAGGTTTTTAGACCTTCTGAAATCAATTTTGCAGTTTGTTTTGCAAAATTTTGTCTCTATTTATATTTTTCTATATGAACCATTACTAGGTTCCTGAAATTTTGGGCTTTTTGAATCCATTTTTGCCCTTCTGAATCAATTTCTGGTAGTTGTTTTACCAGTTTTTGAATTATCTCTTCTCTTTTGGCAGTCTGAATTAATTTTTTTTGGCCTTTCCAAAGCCATTTATGGTACCTGTTTTATCCATTTCAGACTTAGTCTCCTGTCTGAATCCAGATTTAGTATCAATTTTACCAGAATCTGACTCTGTCTCCTGTTTACATGTGTCCTGCCTGTGTTCCGCCATGTCATTCATATGGCTCTTCCTGTTGTCACATGTTCCGCCACGTGTCCAAATCCGATCTCTATTACCAGATTTCGACTCTGGTTATTTTCAAATTTATTTTTCAGTTCTACTATGCTTATCAGTTTATGTATTTCTTTCCTATTTTCAGTATGTTCTACTAGTTTTTAATATTTATTAAGTTTTTTACTTCAACCTGTTTTCCTAATCTACTGAGCAATCTCAAGTTGGCATCTACGATACCACCTTAAATTTGAAGGAGGGTGTTAGTGTGAAAAGAAGAGGAAAGATATTAAACAATGGTGGCCACCTCCCTTTGCCATTGTCAAACCTATGTGCAAACTCTAAGACTCCAGCTATGCAGCTCCTTCATTTTCCTCCTTCATTTTCCTCCTTCAATCAAGCCATAAATCACTCTTTGTAATCCTATATAATCCTAGCAATTTTTGTACATTTTACACCATTCATTAATACAATTATCAGTTCATCATGTAATCTAATAATATATATATATATATATATATATATATATATATAAGTCATAAATAGATTAGGTTAAATGTGTTAATACAAAATGACACGTAAATATTAATGAGTTAAACGTATCGTTTTCAAGTTAACAGGTCAACCTGCGATACAACACGATTATTATCATGTCATAATTGAATCGACATGAAATTGATAGGAATACGATAATTCCTAATTCAAACCCACTAATTTCTTATTGGGTTTGTATCATGTTTAATATTGTTACCCCTAACTAACAAGAGCAATAAAAAAAAAAAAAAAAGGCAAAGCCATCGCAAATTCAGAATTATTATTAATATTGTCAATGGTGAATGAGAAATGAGTAGAAAAATCTGCAAGTTTACTTGTGGATGAATCCCATAGTTGCACAGATTTCACATACGAAGCATGACCAATACGATATGGCAAATTTGATGTGGTAACAAGTTCAATTCCTCCATTAGAAGCCTTGGTATCACCTTTATAAAAGATATCATTAGCAACTGGTGCGAAGCGAGTTATATCTAGGGGTGTCAAAATGACCCATACCCATTTGTTCACCCATTTAATTAAGGGTATGAGTGATAATAAATGGATAGTTAATATTATAAATGGGTCAGTAATGGATCTAACCCATTTATCCTCTCAGTATATGGGTGTAAAAATGTTGGATATAGATACTCATTTCAACCCATTAATAATTTTTAGTAGGAATTTTTACACAAATAACTCAAAAATTAAAAAAAAATAATAATTTTTTTAGCCCCTGATTTGTTATTTTGCAAAAATGTCTAAACTTTTCTCTTCATTTACAAATTTAATTTTTGTTCTTCTCTTTACCTATCAAAGTTATACTTTTTTCTCTTCGCCTATAATTTATTGGTTCTACTTCCTTTTAAAATTAAAAATTAATTTAATCATATTAAATTTTATTTATGAAAATTCAAAATGAATTAACTACTAACCTATATTAAGATTGAAAACTATAAAATTCAAAATGAATTAATTTTCTTGGATTTTTCAAATTAGCTAGGTTTTGACTTTTTTTTTTTAACAAAAAGTATATAATAACAATTTTAGAATTTAAAAAATCAATATAAATTAGAAACACTAATTTCTTATTAAAAAAAGGAACAAATCACAGCAAACAGTATATAATACCATAAAATTTAGTATTCTTTTAGTATACAACCAGTATCTAATACTATTTATACATGTCATAAATTTGTAGAAACTAACTTCTTCAATCAAAGCAAGTAATTGTATATTACAAAGTATCTAAATTCAATTTATACCATATGGTATAAATTATAAACACTAATCTCTTATAAAAGAAAAGAAGAAACAAATCACAGGAAACAGTATATATTACCATAAAATTTAGTATTCTTTTAGTATACAATTTATATCTAATACTGTTTATACATTGCATAAATTTACAAAAACTAGTTTCTTCAATCAAAACAAACAATTGTATATTACAAGGTATCCAATATATTCTGCAATGTCACAAATATCATAAAGTATTAAAGAACAATCCAAAATTATGTGCACACCAACCTATTTTTATTGCACTTAAAAGATAAAACCACAATTGACCTTATAGAGACCAATTTTAAAGTACGTACAACCATAAACATATATGAAATAGAGAAATTCAAGAGAGAGAGAGGGGATGTTTGAAACTTTATCCATAACCACCAACAACAAACAGAATTCATTACCATAAAATTTAATATTCTTTTAGTATACAATCTATATATAATACAAATTCAATATACTTCTACAATGTAATTAGTATCTACTACTATTTATATAAGCTATGAATTTTGAACAAAATAAAAAGTCACAGCAAACAGTATACATCAAACAAAAAACAGTATACTTCTAGCAAATAATTAGTATTTAATACAAATTCAGTATACTTTTACAATGTAATTAGTATCTATCACTGATTATACAAATCATGAATTTCGAACAAAATAAAAAAATCACAACAAACAGTATACATTAAACAAAAAACAGTATACTTCTAGTAAATAATTAGTATCTAATACTGTTTAACATTTAATTTTATAGAAATATTCCAAAATTAACATTATTTAGTAATATTCAACAAATATACAAAAAATAAAAACTATCAAATCTACAAATACTAAGTACTAAAACTATACAATAAAAAAATAACAGAATCAACAAACTAAAAATTATTATTTTAATTATAATTTTTAGCATTCTAATAATTGAATAACTCATGATTAGTATTAAATTTTTAATTTTGTCAATTTACCATCATTTGCAAACTTAGTTTCAGTTTATCATAGATGAAAACCAAAAGAAAAACAATATTCATTCTATTATTAATTGAAAGAGTTTAACTTATAAAAAATTGTGAATTTATTCTTTAAATTTTGAATTTGTATAATTCTTCACTTAAGTTTCACCAATCTAAACCTCCTATTCTAAAACAAACAACATGATGAAAAGTTCCCAATTTCATAGTTTCTCTACACTACTAACCAAAAACCAAAATTAGAAGAGATAGAAAGAGATTTTACCATTTCTAGCACAGGATCACTACATAAGCTTTAATCTCTTTTAAGCATTTCATCAAACACTTTCTTAGCATCACTCCAATAGCCACAATTAACATAAAATAACAGAAGACATTACCCACAAATACATTGCAATCAAACCTAAGAACTCAGCATCGACACAATTGATGGCGAAGCCACCATCCACACGCCACTACCCAGCTCATCATCGTCGCACCCGCAAGTCGTCATCGAACCTGATATACTCAAAGTCTTGGCTAAAACTAAGATCTGGGTCATCATTAGTGTCCCCAATAATCAACTTATTGGATAAAAAAAGGAAACAAAAAGAGTAGGCAAAGAAGCGGAAGTAGTGTTACCACCATAGTCACTGAGAACAATATGTTCTGCTGGTGAGATCTAGAGTTTACAGAGAAGAAAATAAAAATGTGAGAATTGGGCTTTTGAGTTTGAAAGATCGACTTGTGCACATTTAAAAGAAGTACAATAATACAAAATGATATAAAAGAAAGAAAGAAAGAAACCTGAAAATCGAATTGAAGTAATAGATAGAGGATAAAAATGTGTAAAAAGAAAAGACAGGATATAAAAGAAATTTAAAAAAAAAAAAAAAAAAGCTATACCGTGTAATTTCCTCTTTTTTTTTTAAGAGGAAATTACAGCCAATACCCTTTTTTAATTTTTATTTTTAATTTCGCGCCCTTTTATTTTTTTAGATTTTTATGCTTAATCTATTATTTTTATACGCTCTTTTTAATTTTTATTTACAAGTTTTTGAGTAATCGTTGTTGTTCTATCCCTCTTTTCTCTGTTCTTTCTTTTCCGTTTTCTCTAGTTTTTCACTATCATTTTTGCTCATTCTCTTTTATTTGTCTTCCATTTTCCTAGTGAGTGGAGTGGTGTTGGAGTTCAATTGTTGGCCTGCAAGAGAAATTTATCTATTAGGTTAATGCTCATATGGAAACCCACATCAGTAGTGGCAGTAAATTTGTTAATGTTTTATGGAAGAGCGGTTGCAGAGTGAGACCTCAATAAAGGAGCTTCGACAACAAATTGAAGATCTTAATGGGAAGGTTCAGGCAGAACAAAATGTTGAGTTTGTTGTGGATAGGATGTTGGGTTCTCTTAGCATAGTGATTAATCAAGAAGAGTTGTTGAATTATTCTGTTATGAGTTTGGGTATGAGTCAGTTTTTGCTACTGCCCCTGGTGAGTTGCCAGAGCTCAAGAAAAGAGAAGCAGAGATGTTGGAGCGAGTGAGCCATCTGGAAGATCTAAATGGGAAATTTGTTGAAGAAGTTGAGAAGGAAAGAGCACAGGTGGAGATGACAAATTCTAAACTTGAAAAGGTAAAGGTGAAGCTATAGGGTTTTCAGTTAAGGTTTATGGAACAATGTCTGCATTTCCATTTCATTGAGGAAAAAGAAAGTATTTATATGTATTGGGATTTTTAAAATCTAGTCTATTTACTAATATCATTGAATTGTGTGTCTACAAAGGATACCTATCAGTTTTTGTTAATATTTTTAATTTTTCTTTTATATTTTGGCTATATGTTTGGTTTATTTTGTTTATAAATTTGATTGATGTATGGTTGATTTGATATATATGTTTAGTTAATTTTGTATCATTTTATTATTGTATAATATTTTTTCAAATTTTCTTTTCTATATAATTATTTTTCTTTTTATATTACTTTTTTTTTTTTTTTTTTTGAGTAGTGAATTAGTCATATTTATGAAATAAATTATAGATCATGTCTATAATTTCTAGAAATAATTAAGTAGAAAGAAATTTAGCAGATATATATTAAACATATATCCAACATATACTCAAAATATACTACGAGTATACTATCATATACTTACAATATACTACAAATATACCATTTAGCTGAATAGCGTAAAAATATAAAAAAAAAATGCTGAAAAACATATTTTTGTAAAAAAATAGTCAAAGAACATATATTTGTAAGAAAATTAGTCAAAAACATAAAAATGTAATATTAATGTCTTTTTTAAGCATTTCTGTAAAAAAAAAAAATTAAATGGCCAACCCATTTTTTTTAAAGAAAATCCAGCCCATTATTTATTATTTTATTTTATTTAATAAAAAAAAAAGATAGATAAATTGTATGTTTGGTTTTGAAAAACATAAAAAACAAAAATAAAATAAACAGTTCAACATTATTAAGACCTAATATCTTATGTTGAGCTGCTATCATCTTTATTTTTCCTAAATCTCTCAGTACACCACACTCTCTCTCACTCTTTCTATAAACTTGTTCTTCTCCTTCTGAATACGTGCTGTAATCGAATGAGAGCCTTTTTGGATTCATCTTTATGGTCATAGCTCTCTATTACCTATCTGACATTTTTGAGTTTGGTAAATGGGTGGGTTCGGGTAAAATGAATATGGGTACTCATATAATAATTAAATGGCGTGACATACCATCCAACTCATACCCACCTATTTGCCACCTCTAGTTATATCAAAGGAAAATGGATGAGGTAGAAAAGGTAAAAGAAGCAAAAAAAATGTCAAGTGAGAATTCAAAAAATGCAGATAAGAAGTTGCCAACATGGTTGGAGATATGGGGATTAAGAACTTTCAGAAAAGATATGCAATTTTGGAACTTTCAGACAAGAATATATCTTTCTGCCAGCATTAATGGCATGGTGTTAATAAAAAATCGTCTGGGACTAATTTACTCTGCGTTAGTACTTATGTTGACTTAAGGACTTTGAGCCAAGAAGGATAAAGACAATATGGAAGTATATCCGATTGAATTAAATGCCAACTGTGTGATGTAATGTATTTGTGATAATTTAAATTTTTGAATTGAATTGAGAAGGTGGGAGGTGAACATAGGAGGTGAGAGATTTGGATCTAACCATAACCCAAATAACTAGCACTAGTCACTTGAATAGTTGGCTCTTTATTATTTATATGGCTTTTGATTATTTTGTAATTTTTAGATGTGAAACTATTTTTTGTAATTTGTAGTTTTTCTAACAGTATTTATACAGATTCAATAAATATTACACTAGAAAAATACTTAATGATTTCTACCAAAAAAAAGAAAAGAAAAATACTTAATTATTCCCATAAATGTAGTAATTTAGGCATGCAAGTGGTCAATAAATTTAAGACCTGGCTCTTTCATCCTATACAAGTTTTGACTTGTTCAATCAATGAAGAAAATGCTACATTTTCAAAGGATCTTTGCACAATCTTTTAAGGGTTTAAATTCTAATAAACATGGTCTATCATGTTTGTAGAATCTCAATATATTTATAGTCTACCGCGTGTTTTGACTAGCAAAGGAATTTGAACAGAAATGATATTAACGAGTTGTTAGCAGAAGGGATTTAACAACAATACAGATTGGCTTAACATGGTTGCTTTTAGATGATATTATAAATTGGTTACTAAGGTATTAATAAAATCCTATTTGTTTAGCAAAGGTATTAATAAAATCTTGCCTCCAAATGAAGAAAGTCAACTTAACTCATCTAACTATTTGTCCTATACTAGTTTTTCATCCATTTTGTTGTTTAATTCTATGAAACATTCAAATATAAACATATGTTACATTTCTATTTAGAAATTTAACAAGCGCAAAGGAAGAGGAAAAAAAAAAGTCAAACAATAAGAACGCATACTATTACCTCTGTATCTTTACTCATATTGACCGAGAACACCTGAAGACAAAGAAAGGCTAACTAATACGGTGGTGAAGGCATCCAAGAAGGCGTAAATCAACTAGTGAGGGGTTATTCTAGCTTAATCAGATGTCTCAATTTCGAATCCTGAATATGCAACTGTTTTAAAACTTTTGAGAGAGAGTTTTGCAGCCCTTATGGTCCCACCCAGCTCAAATCTGGATTAGTCGGAGCTCATAGTAGCTTCGGATATCGGATGAAGGCAGGACTGGCTCGAATCCGAATTAGTCAGAGCTCATAGTAGCTCCGGATACCGGATCTTTGGAGAAAAAAAAAATACGGTGGTGAAGGCAGGACAAGACATTTTTTTTTTTTACCAAGAGATATTATATACGGTACAAATATCAATTACAAGTATCAAACTAACAAATATTTCAACCCAATATAAGCACTAAACAAATCTGGGAGTCGAATTTTGCGACCTCCAACGCCTCAACTTTGGTCTTACCACTAGCAGGACAGGGCAATTGATCAGATGAAAATGAAATAACTAATTTATAGGAATAGACGCCCCTGTTCTTAATAACAGTAATAATAAAATGAAAAATGCAAAATGGTTTTCGTTTATCTAGAAAATAAGGCAATTGGACAATAAAATTAATACCTTTCTCTTTCATCTCTGTCGTCAAAACAAAAATAAAAAATGGTCATACTTTAGTCTTGTAATTACCCTGAGGATATTATTGACACTTCAACAAATCTTGAAGGCCAACTTGCTTATTGTAAGTCGTAGTATTATTTTCAGGAGCTTAATCATCACATTATTGACCTATTTATTTTAATGCACAAGATGATTTTGGGATGGAAGATATTAAAACTTGGATCTGGCAGAAGAAATGAAATAGGTTTTTTCCCCTTCTAGTGTTATTTGAAAAAGATAACAAAATATTTACACATTAACCTCATCATCTATTCATTTAGCGAGTAACATACTTTAACAAACCAGAGTCATGCATCTCTAAATTAAATGAGACCTGTGGAAGATGGAAAACAGGATCATGCAACATCTGAGGAAGTTCTGCCAAAGCTGCTTCAAACTTGAGAAACTGAATTACCTGTCCAGCAGAAGGCCTTTCCTTGGCAATTGGATGTGTGCACAATAAGCCTACTATCATCAAACATTGCATTTCTTTCTTGTCAAATTTCATGTTCAATCTTTGGTCAGTTGCAGCAAGAATATTTCCAGATTTATATAGTGTACAAACTTCCTTTAACAAGTGCAAACAATCACCATTTCTGTAATTCCTCCTTCCACTGGCAATCTCCAATGCCACAACCCCAAAGCTAAACATGTCTGAACCTTTACTTGCCTTTCCATCTTTTTGATATTCAGAAACCATGATGGTAATGAGAAGTCCGATACAAATATAAAATTGGGATTTGGGAATCAAATACTTAGTGACAAGCATAATTCTAGTTTGTTGCTTTGGCATCATCAGTTAGGCAGTAGTCTAACAGTTGGCTTTGGCAGCTCCTTAAGTATGGATTATCTGCCAAATTGGAAACCTGTCTTTTTCAGACTAAACACTGAAATTATTCTTAAACAAAATGTTTGCCTACAGAACAAATGATAAATTAAAAATTTCCTCAAACCTAGAAAGCAATCAAAGAAGCCAGGAGGAGATTTCTTGGTTGGTCACTTTGCATATTTTATTCATATCTCACTTTGGAAATCGCCAAAAATCATTAGACATTTCTTGAAAGATATCAAATTAGTTTTCAGCATCTTCTAATTTCTACAGAAGCATTTGATTCATCAAAAAGGAATAATTTGCCTAATCTAGTAATTCCATGTACTCTGTCTCTAAGCTTGTTACCAGCTACTCATTGATCAAGAAGTTCATTTCTTGTGTGATTGTCTTAAATTATTTAATGCATAAAAACCAACACATCCTGAAAGTGGGTGAAAATACATTGCAAACACATTAAAAAATTCAGAAAGGTTCTTTTATTAATTAGGTTACATTGCACATAACAGAAAAATATGATAAAATAAATCCAGCTTAGTTTGGTCTGCCCTTGCATACTATCATTTGAGAAAAGACAATTTTTTTCGTTTCACCTGAACTAAAAAAACTATAGACGAATTTCCATTTACTATAAATAGAGATAAAGAAATCTAGCAGTCTCCTTTTATAGTCATCGAGTATTCCTTACATTTACCTCTGAGTTGTAAGGGAACACAGGGTCATGCATCATTGGTGGAAGCGTTGGCAATTGTGCTTCAAAATTAAGATATTGAATTACTCGTCCAGCAGAAGGTCTTTCCTTATCAGTTGGGTGTGTGCACATTAAACCCACAATCATCAAACATTCCATTTCTTTCCTGTCAAAGTCCATATTTAAACTGTCATCAGCTGCATCAAGAATATTTCCTGCTTTATATAGTGTCCAAACTTCCTTTACCAACCGTGACTTATCACCATTTCTGTAGTTTCTCCTTCCACTAGAAATTTCTAAAGCCACAATCCCAAAGCTAAACATGTCTGATTCTTTGCTAGCCTTCCCATATTTTTGGTATTCAGGAGCCAGATAACCAGGAGTACCCACTGGATTTGTTCTTTCAGTTTTAAACTGTGTGTCCACAAGCTTTGCAATTCCAAAATCCCCAACTTTGGCTGTGAAATCTGCACGTAACAATATATTTTCTGGTTTGATATCTCTATGAAGGACACATTGTTCTGCATCTTCATGAAGATATTTAAGAGCTGAGGCCAAGGCCAACACTGTATTGTATCTCAAATTCCAAGGGAGGGTTCTTCTATTACCAAAAAGATGATCACTTAGGTTACCATTAGGCATGTATTCATAAACTAGTAAGAATTTACCTTGCTCATGACAGTATCCCAGGAATTGCACCAGGTTTCGGTGCCTTAAACTGCTTATAATATTTACTTCATTTATGAAAAGACTCTCTGATTCGGCAACAACTTTCTTGACAGCAACTAGGCGACCAAGATCACTTAACGCTCCTTTATAAACAAGTCCAGATCCTCCTTCCCCCAACTTCATGTCATTTGCAAAGCCATTGGTGGCCGTATCAAGTTCTTCATAAGAGAATCGTTTTGGCAAAGCTCCTCTCTCCAGATCAATATTTACAGCAGGAGCAGCACTGGTGCTCTTTCGCATTTTATTTTTGGTTATCAACTTCTTCACTAACCACCAAGCCCCCACTCCAAGGGCTAAAATGAATAGGCCAGCAAGAATAATAAGCACTATCCAATATGTCTTAAATTCTAGTTTTTTCCTGTTTCCCATATCCAAATTTGAAGTAAATTCCCATGAGTTAATGGTGTTTCGCTCAGTATACTGGCCTGTAGCTGCTGAAAATCCAACTATGACCCATGGTGGAAGAACTTGCATCAGATCAATATGATAAGAAAGAGAAGAGTTGCTCAAGAAATCTGGGTTTTCTTCATATTTCCAGAAGACGCTTAGGTTCTTGCTAGTAGCGTTGTAAGTTACAAGAACATTAGCAGTCTTTCCGCTATATGAGCCAGCATCCCAACTCGCATATACAGCAGAGGAAATGGAGTTATTGTTGATACCAACATGCTGCGTTGGTGGATCCCATCCCTCATTCACAAAAGTATCAAACTCAACCATGACTAGTTGAGTTTGTGACATGGCAGCACTAACAGTGTTGTTGACTAATCCCAGGAACCCACCAGCTGAGTTTGGTGGAATTGGATATCCCACAGGAGCAAGGAAAAAGGCAATGCCATGGCCATAGTTAGTTGAATTGAAAGTATCAATGGTGAATGAAAAGCGGGTACTGAAATCAGCAAGTGTTCCAGTAAAGGAGTCCCATAAGGGCACCTGTTCTGCATATGTAGCATGCCCAACGCGGCAAGTATAATCTACCAGGTTGATGAGTTCAATGCCTCCACCTGAAGGTATGGCATCTCCTTCGTAGATTATGTTGTTTGCACCAGGGCCAAAATGAGTTATACTAAAGGAAACTGCATTAGCATAAGAAAATAGAAAATGGACAACAAGGAGGGAAAGAAAGCAACTAGTGATCATATCAAGAAGATAAGAAGCTACCAGTTTTGTGAGGAATGGAGAATAAAGATGCGGATGGCTCTTAATTGCATGGTTAAGGCTAGTGTTATATAGGATGGGACTATGTGTTCTGTAGATACAACAATAACCTTAAAAATTTGGGGAAAGTACTAGGAAGTTTGCGGGAAGATTTAGACAATGGAATGTTTTGGCATTATGCATATTGTCCCTTTTGCTGGCAACTAAAAGAGGATCAGTTTACCAATTTCATATCTTAGCAAAAGAAACTGCAATGAATACAACCTATGATTATAATTATACCACTAGAAAGAGACCTCTTAAGTCTGCTCCATAGTTACCCCAATTCTCTCCCTGAATTAGGTCCCCCAAAGGATCAATAAAATGTAATGGAAAGCTATAGGATTTTTGAAAACTATGTCAATTTATTCATTAAAGCCTATCTATAACTCATGAGCAACCTACTTAAGTCCCTGTTGCATCAATATTCCTATTTTATATCCTGTGTTTTAATTGTTAATCAAATGAAGATGACTGAATGATCTCCTTGGTAAATGTATTTTAAGGCCTTGGAAAGTGTTTTTTGGTCTGCTTGGATGAGAAGTTATATTAACAACCTTTGAAGTGAATATAAAATTGCCATGAGATAGAAAGTTGTTTCCACATTTACTTTATATTTATATGTTGCATACCTAAAGGAAAGTATCAGGAAAATGTAAATCATACATACATCCATGTTTTACTTGGCTAGATATCTTTGTTTCTTTCAATAACTGTTGTGGAATTCGGGTTTTTACTTCCACCAATAATAACAAATTCACCTTGAAACTATTGCACAGGTGAATAGAGTAAGAACGATTGTACTAATAAATCACCACAAGGTAAATTCCCAGGAAAGAGAGGTGGGTCACGAATGACACACTTAAGTACCAAGTCTTTTCTTAGCCAGAATTTTACCAAGACAAGTAATTTAATAGCACAATAATTCACTACAACTATACCCGACAATAGCTATTAAATAGACATAAAAAGAACACCATAATTTTAACGAGGTTCGGCCAATTTTGCCTACTTCCTTGGACACTTCCAAAATTAATATTTCAATATAGCAAAGAAATATTACAAAAGAGAGAAGAGAAAAAATACAATTAAAATCTTAGAAATAGGAGAAGGCTAATTGTTTTGGGATGCTTAACAAAGGAAAGGGAAGCTTTCTTTTATAACTAAAAAAAAGCTTCTCATTTCCCACATCTTTACGATGTGGGATTTAAGAATTAAGCCAAAATGGCTTAAAAGTCAACAAATCTCCACCTTGGCGAATTCCAAATCCCAACCAAAAATTTCTCTAAACTTTCACAAATTCAATCTTCATTAGTGTCTGCAAATCTCAAATATCAATT
>CATKHJ010345264.1:0-10729 GCA_949750685.1 Vernicia montana | reverse complement strand
CCCTCAGGAGCTCTAGGAAAGCAAGCAGTCGCCCTCCGAATATCAGCAGACACCGCAGCGTTTATAGGCTGCAAGTTTATCGGAGCACAAGACACCCTTTATGATCACATTGGCAGACATTACTTCAAGGAATGCTACATTGAAGGTTCCGTCGACTTCGTATTCGGAAATGGACTCTCCCTTTACGAGAATTGCCATTTGCATGCTATCACAAATAGCTTCGGAGCCTTGACAGCACAGAAAAGGGACAGCTTCCTTCAAGAAACAGGCTTCTCCTTTGTAAACTGCAAGGTCACAGGGTCAGGTGCCCTTTACCTGGGTAGAGCATGGGGCAGTTTCTCTAGGGTTGTCTTCGCTTACACTTACATGGACAAGATCATTACTCCTAGAGGATGGTATAACTGGGGAGATAAAAACAGGGAAATGTACGTACTCGTCTCTCTCACCTAAACTCACAATAATCTGCTTAATTCAGATTAATTGAAACTTAAAATGCTAATCTGACAAAATTCTCTAATCAACATAGGATCAATTTGTTAAAACTAGTCATTAGCCCAGTGATGAGATATAAAGTGCAAGACTAGGATAACTTATTTGTGCTACAAACATCTCGCAGGACTGTGTTTTTCGGACAATACAAGTGTTCAGGGCCAGGGGCTGATTTCGGAGGAAGGGTGTCATGGTCTAGAGAGCTCACTCAACAGGAGGCCAAGCCATTTATTTCAATCGGTTTCATCGATGGCCATGAATGGCTTCCCAACTAACGATATCTTCAATGTTGAATAAAATTGAAAAAATGAACCTTCTCTAACTCAACAAGAGATACCAATGTGACCCATTTCTCACTGCTCGTATTAAGAAGAAAAAAAAGTTAGAATTACTGCTGCTAAGTATGGCTAGAATTTTAAGTGAGAAAATGAAAGAATCCGAGAGAAAATAAGTAGTCCAGCTTGATGCAACCAGAGTTAAGAAGTGCACAACATTGCGTTAAGAATTACAGAACATGGATATTAGTTATATATATATAAATATACAAATGAACCATATAGAACAATACAGTTATTTACAATTCCAACATGGCTTCCCGATCTGATGAATGTTGTAACTTGTGTTGTTTTCGGCTAAATTGACTCTACAATATCCACTCATTCCAAGCAAGTGGCAGCATCCAAGCTAGGGCAACCAAACAAGATAAAAAAAAAAATAAGAACATAGCAAAGCAGTATTAAAGGAAAACAACCAGCTGATCTTGTGCAGAATGCAGATACAGAATTTGAGCAATGATTAAGGCCATGTTTTGGTATATATAAATGACTTCCACAATTTTTTCATTTGGAATTTCATGTTTGGAATGAAATAAATGTTCATTTCACTTACATAAATTCAATTTTACAGAATTCAACATAACTAAACCAAATACTGCCATTTATAAATGAATTCCATACATGAATTCTACCAAAGCAGGGGTAAAATTACAATAAGAATTGCTATCCAGCAATAAATAATAAAATATGATCAAGCACTGGAGTAGTCTACACAATGTGATGATAATTTAAACAAAACATTCTCAAAGGAGAAGATAGTGACAATCGAGGAGAGGAGCACAAAATAGAACTAAAGACTTTACCAATTGACAATCTAGTTAAATCCTAAGCATGAAATTATCTTGCAAACACAAGCCACTATTTGGAATAAATCACATAGAATAATCTACTTGAATTTAGTAGATGATTCCAGTGATTCTTTAATTCAATTCATATGTTCAACAATCGAATTTAGGACGTATTCAACTGAATTTACTGTTTAGAAAAAATAAAAAATGAGAAGGAAATATCTAATTTCTCACAATTATTTCCTGTTAATTACAAGACAATGGTGCTTGCAAGGCCATTATCATATTTGATAGTATATCCCAGCATTATTAAAATGAGTGGATTCAATCCTTTGACAAATCAAACCTCTTTTAATTAGGATTGAGACGCTAAAGAGTTCTTTTTTTCCTCTCCTACATGAATTTGAATTCCACAAGCTAAAGGGATTTCAAACACAGAAATTTGGGCCAAATACAGTTCAATTGAATTGAATTCCTCATTTTGAACCACTTCAGAGCAAACTAAAGTTGTTCTAATAATAAAAAAAAGCACATAGCATTGGGCAGAGTTAGATGTACCAGAGAAGAACATAATCATGACTGGAAGAGAGTTACAGTTGCAATATAACCATTTTTCATCACCTGTTTACATCAGAGAAAATATTTGTTAGAAAGAGCAATGCATCCACATATATTACATATAAGTTATATATTTGAAAGTTACACATTTTATTTACTAGCGATAACTCAACTTTGATCAAGAACACAATATTGACCCTAAACTTATCAAACGGCCCACCTCAAAGGCAATATTCTGGTAGCCATATACAAATGTGCATCCAAAAGGATTACTTGTGGAACCCTGTGTTTGGATAGCTGCTCGGCCACAGTCACCAAGGATTTCCTGAAGTGAATAATTATTTTTTAGTCATAGCAATCCTTTACTACCAAAAGCAAAATTTTGAAAAATAAAATGAGGGCATATACAAATAAAAGATCTAAATAACAGCAGACACACATGCTCATTGAATATATAATTATATTTATATATACACATGAGAGTATAAAATCTTAATAAAGGCACAAAACCTTTACAAAATAAAAAGCATTCTGGAAAGAGAGAAAAAACTGAACTGGATACACAAAATTCATAACAAAAACAGTAAATTAAAAGGTTGATTGGGAATCGAAGGACCAGACAATGAGATTAAAAAGGCCTTTGTAATCAGTGAAATATTGCCGAGAAATTTTTTTTTTTGATATAGGCAAGTTGATCTTTTATCAATCGAGTACCCAAAAGAAAATTAATAAATGTAAGGAAAAAAAAAAAGGAATTCCAAATTAAAATTGAAACAAATAGTGCAGAAAAATTATACCTTAACTTGGTCCCATTTTGTGCTTGGTGTAATATGTTTCGAGTTATTTACTTCAGCAAAGACCCAAATGCAAGCAAGAAATAAAAGAAGTTTCAGTTTCTGCATTAACATGTCAAGCAAAGCCTTCTAAAAATAGGGGTAAAAAGGGCAGAGTCAGAACCTTTAATAGCAAAGTTGCACTTTATATATGAATTAAAATCTGCATGACCAGGATAGTTGGTGTGCAAAACAAACTTCTTGATCTTATGAGTCTGTAAAAACAAAAATGGCTATTAGCATACAACAGAAAAGAGATAACATAGTATCAGGATAAAACCCTTGCAAACAACATACCATGCTCCAATACCACAAAGAGGAGGGAAGAGAGATAAAAGTAAATACCTGTCCATCAAATAAAATATCCAGTCCACGAGTAAAATAGTTGTAAAAGTAATCTCCACAAAGAGTTGTCCGTGGACGAGGGTCTGAAGAAGAGTGAATGACCATTTGATCTACCTGCACAGCTACCAAAATCAATATACACCCACTTGTTCATGTCTTGTGAAATAATCAATAATCTAGTAGTTGGAGGATGATTTAGGGGAAGTTTTAATAAAAATAAGTAAAAAGTGCCCCAGTTCTAGTCTTCCTTTCAAGTGAAATGGGTACATCATCCATCCATCTATAAAACTACACCACTGCTACAATCTAACACCAGCAACATAATTTTTTTTTTACTCTTTTTACTCCCATGTATGTGTTATCATTAAGTCAAATTGATTCCTCGATCACAGCATTACTGCATACTAGGTCAAACCCTACAATCTCTAACCAGCAATTCGTCCTAATATTCCCTATTAAAACAAATAGCTTATAACAGAATCAAGACCGCATGTACAAGATGTAGTTACTCTACACTACCTGCTTCTGATGAATTCCACAAGGACGGCCTAATTCAGTCCAAACATCCTGCATTTAAAAGAAGAAAGCACACAGGATAAGTTACATATTGATACCATTGTAATACGACATATAATCTCACGTGCACACACCAAGTAGTGTTTTCCCTTGGAAAGAAACTAAAAGCAGACAAAATAGTACCTTTCCTTGGGAAAACTCAATTCTTGAGCAATAAGGACTCAAGAACGAACTATGGTAAAATACTAAAGAATAAAAATCACCAAATACCATTTCCCAGTCCCACAAACAACTTTTTTTTATTTGATTATGGTAAGTTACTGTTTCCACAAACTTCATGAGAAGTGTGAACAAGAAAAAATTTCATAGCTAATAGTTATGGTTAAAAACCAAGTTTCTTTATGAAGAACGAAAACCCACTTTTACCTCCACAAGCAAGTTTGAGTTTTGTGTGCGCATCTATGACATCTCTAGAACTAAATGAGCTCCTCACGATTTTGGGGAAGGATAAATAGAAGTGCAAGAGTTATATTGGACGGAATCTTAAACTTTTTAGAAGAAAAATAAGACAACCAGTTAACCAATAACCTAAAATTGCTCTTTTACAGTGCAAATTTGGCCATGGATTGAATTTAGCTCCTCTTTCTTGGGCCAAAAGTTTCTCCAAATATATTAGGGCAGTCTTTCAATTGTATTTTTAACACATGAGCCTTTTCTTTTAAGTTTCAATGAAAACACACATTTAGTTCAATGGTTCATCGTGTTAAAATAAGTGATCCAATTTAGTGGCACATGATTTTAAATAATTTACTTCAAATAGAAGCCTAAACTTTTCTTTTAGCATAAGTTTCTGAGGGAAGCAATTCCACTTGATGACCAATTATAACTAACCACCTAATCACAATGTCTGGTGTATCGACCATGAATCTAAATTTACTTTTAACCCTGACAGAAAACTATGATGTCGACAAATTGAAAGTTTCACTTATGCCTAAAGAAGATATCAAATTCAGGCTGCCGCCAGTAGAAAGTTCAAAAGAAATATACAAAATAAAATACTCAACCACATACAACCAAAATTTACCTGTGGTGACGCACCAAAAGGAATATGTTGGCCCCCAGTGGAAAAATATAACTCTTCACCAAGCTGCAGACAGCAATGTGGGATTAAAAAGATTTCCAAAGACAAAAATAAAGAAAACATAGTTTTGACCTCTCAAAATTTAGAATAGTTTTGACCTCTCAAAATTTAGAACCATGGTATCACATATATTGTCATCCAAAGTAGATGTATATAGAATAACAGTTAAGCAGGTCGACATTCATTAGAGATAATTGATCAACTGATTACTAGACAACTTGAATTGAGAAAACACCATACCTTCACATGCACCTCTTCCATGTACAGGCTGCCAGTAGGCAATGGAGGAGCAGAAGCCTTATCCATTAAAGACCCAACACCAACTTTTTTGTCTGTAGAACCATCATATATAGAAACACGACAAGTTACTGGTGTAGTGCCATCTGGAAACTCCAATGGCAATTCCGCTGCCGGAAAGAAAATTAAAATAATTAGAACACAAATATTGCAAAAAAAAAGGTACATGTGCAAGTGAAATAGATCACATTACCTTCTCCATCATGGCAGCAGTCTGTATATTGACTAGGAATAGGAAAAGCAAACGACAGGCCCTATACAATATAGACATCAAAATGAATACCAAAATAGTTCATATGTCCACTGGAAGAAATAAAATACTCTTCTTGACTATAGAGTTTTCATGTACATACTGGGTAGAACAGAATGTACACTCCTCTATCTTTGTCATAAATTCCTGGAAAGGTTGGCCCAAAAAGCGCATATACAGCTACAAAAGTAGCTAGTGTGGATGGTCCCCTGAATGTTAGAACAACAGTCAACAACTATATTGTACGAAAATAAATCATAAAAATAGTTTGTGAATAAAAGTAAAGAACAAATACCCAATAAGAGAGGTGGCATAACGCATTTGAAGCCGTTTGACATCAAAAATTTCAATCAACCGTAGTCTCTAACATAATCAAAAAGTAGAGTAAACAAACTGGTCTAAATGTAGTCACAATAAAGGACAATTATTAGATATGCAAAGTTATGAAAAAAGCAAAAAAAAGAAAGAAAAAAAAAACACACCTGTGACCAAGGATCAAATCGAAGATGAAATCCATGATCTGGAAAGCTAATGACAATATCGAGTTTAAGTGGCTCCTGCATGTAACAGGGTATAGTAATGAGTGATTGTACTATTGCAAAAACAATCAGTATATAATCTGTTGTGTTGGACAATAATTGGACAATAGGAGTGTTAGCTGAGTTAGTTCATCAAGAATCAGTTCTTATAAGGGGTTGTCAATTGATAAAGAAAATCCTCTGTGTTCATCAAGAATTGTAAACCTCTGTTCTATCCCCCTTCTCTGTGTATCTCAGTTCTCTTCCCTTTCCCATTTTCCTCACTTTCTAATTTGCCAATAAAGATACAAGTAGAATCAAGATTATCAATGCAGTCAATCTATCCTTAACTTTGCTATCGAGATTGATCATCTAAACCTTTGTTAACACAGTACATTCACTTCAGTAATTCACTGGGCATTTCCTTAAACACCACAATTGCTTGGAAATTACACCATTCCTGATTCTCGAATTCTTCCTTTTCCTTCCATAATCAATTTTCAGGATCTTCCTTACTCTCATTTCCCACATTTTGTCACCTACCAAACAAGTTAGAAGTGGAACCTCAATTCCGCTCGCAACATTCGGTATCATAATCTAAAATTCTAAATCAAATTATCAAAAATAATTTCAAACCTCATCATAGTACTTCACATGTACGACATCGTAAATGTTCGGCTGCTGCTCGATTTGGGCAAAAGCTTCACATATCGGCATCCCTAAAAAACAAATCAAAATCAATTCAATTTCTCAATAGCCAAACAGAATTAAATTCGAATATAACCTAATTTTGATGACCTCAAGAGGTCAATCGTTGTTTACCGAGAGAGAAGGGACCGATGCCGAGGCCAGGGCGGAGATCGAGAACAACAGCTCCCATGGCGGTACCCTCGCACCTCCGACGAGGTCGCTGAGGCTGGTGCTGGTGTTGGTGCTGCAACATTTTTTTTTTTTTTTAGTTTAGTTTTAGTTTGGATTATTATTATTATCTCCGTCACTTTCGCGATAGAAAGATTAAGCGTTGTGTTGGTTTTTATAACAAGATGGATTGATTCGATTCTCTTCCTCCTATCGTTTGCTTGTTTCGTTTGTCATTTGCTACACGAAATGTTTTAGTGTTAACAATAATATTTGGGTTGGTGCAAAAAAAAATAATAATAATATTTGGGTCCCCAACTCCCACTTTTCCCACTTTTCCTTGTAGATCATCAGCATGCTGGGTTTGGGACAGCTCATTCATGAGTCGGCTCCTAATCAAATCCGAACCGGGGGTAAAATTCGGATTAAAATTTGAAAATAGCAAGAATCTAGCTCATTGCTAGTGGTGTACTTGGTTTTTTTTATTTTGCCAAAAGGGGTGTACTTAGTTGATTTGCACGATTTGTGAGGAATAATATTTTCAGTTTGGTTTTGATGAATACCGATTTATATATGTCATTCCAAGCGAGTTATAAGCTTGTCTAATATATCATCTCAAATAAGTCA
Organism: Vernicia montana; assembly: GCA_949750685.1. NCBI lineage: Eukaryota > Viridiplantae > Streptophyta > Magnoliopsida > Malpighiales > Euphorbiaceae > Vernicia > Vernicia montana. Next base: position 3,174 of record CATKHJ010345264.1, on the reverse strand, counting down.
CAGTCTTTTCTAAATTTAAATCGTTATAATAGTTTAGAATTTTTCTACAGAGTAGGCATATCGCTATAATCTATTCAGAATGACTCACGACTTAGATAGAGGTTCTACCCACGTTCTCCACTTTCTAAAATATAAGAAGCAGCTACTCCACTACTAGGACACTTAGTGGTCTTATTTTCTAGGGGCTTACTCTCCAATATAATATCCTATAAATACCTCCAGGCACTCTATAGCACGAGGTACGCATTTTAAACACTCTAAACTTTTCATTTCTTTAGCTAAAGACACTCAATCACTGACTTAAGTATCGAAGAGTTCGTCTGAGCTCTCTAACGTCTTGTTTTGCAGGCTTAGCAGTTCAAATTACATCCAATGTGAGATCGGCATTTCTTTGGCTCACATCATTTGATGCGGTGAGCGTGGAACACACCTCGGAGTTTTCTAGTTTGGTTCTCTCAATCAATCCCCATGGATCCCAGCTCTAGCAATAATGGCCTTGGCCATAACTTTTTCCCTTTACATTCTGAGAACGACGAAATCCAACAAAACAACCATCAAATTCCTCCAACAATACCCAACTTAAACAACCCTCCCTTAGACCTAAACAGCCCATCCACCATGCAAACTCTTTTCACAGCCTTCATAGAATTCACCACCCAGCTAAAGGAACTAAAACAAGTCATAGCCCAACAATCTCAAACACCCATTCCACCAACTCCACAACCTGATCCCAGAACCAAGGAGAAGGGAAAACAAATAATTGTACCAGATCGCCCTAAGGACACTTCTCAAGCAGTTGCCCTCGAAGGCTAGGACAAAATTGTTCAGGTTAATCAGGATGAACCTTGGTCTGATAGAGAACCTGATGATAAAAATGACCCTGCAAAGTTAAAGAAGATTCGCGAGATCGTAAGCAGGATCAGAATTAGGGTAAATGAGATGGACTTTGCCCTGCGAACTGACTCTTCTCTCTGTGACAGCATTGTCAGGGCAAATTATTGTTGTATCGTAATTTTATTGTATTTTAATTATGTTTTTAATGTTAATTTAATATTTATTTTATATTTAATTGTGGTATTTTTAATATGTTTGTTAATTTTTTTCAACTTAATAAATAAAATAAAGAATTTGAAGAATTTGAAGCAAAAGTAGACCATGAAATAAAGGAGTAGCCCATAAGTATAAAATTATAATAAAAATAAAGTGGGACCCACTTCTTTATAAAAAAAAAAAGGTTTTGTAAAGCAAAAAAGAAAAAAACAAACAAAAACAAAAAATTCAAAGTTTGTGTTTTACTTTTTCAAAGAAAAATAAAATATATATTATTATAATAGTGAGACCCACCATTTTATATAATTAAAAAAAAAAGAATTTCAAAACTTTCAATTGCGGATAACAACTCAGCCTTCAATTGCGCCCGCAATTGAAGGCTAAAATAATATATATATATATATGGACGTGATTGAGAGGAGACAAGAATTTTTTTTCTTAGTTTTTAGTTTTAAAGTTTCATTTGAGCAGTTTAGTTTTTTTTAGCAGGAGGAAGGTTTCACAGCAGTTCTTTTCGCACAATTTATTGGCAACAGGACTTTTCTCCTTTTCCATTCCACTTTAAAATTCAAACACTTGTCATTTATATTTTTATTTTTCATCAGTTATTCCTTCAATAAAGATTGTATTTAGTTTTTAGGATATTTTATTTGGTGCAAGTACCAAGAGATTGGATTTAAGCACTGGATTAAATTAGAAGTTTTGAAGCTCGTCTACACCAAAGATTGTATTCCAAAAAAGAGTTCTTTCTAAACTTTTATTCTTCAATTCTATAATAAGTTTTTATTATGTTTTCTATTATATTGATTGTTAATTTATTTGTTTCTTCATTCTTAATTATGAGTAGTTAAATTTATTTTTCTAGAATTTAGATGTAATCTTTTGATTTGCCTATGATTATTTATATTTAATTGATTGAGTTTGATCATTGAAATTAATCTTTTATCTTAGGATTTAATGCTTGAAACTAATTGGCCATTAATTGCATGAATTAAGATATTGTGTGAAGTAGCGAGAGTGAAAACACAATATTAGTTCATTAAGATAATTGACCTAGGGTATGTGTTACTTAGAGATAAGAACACTCCTTTGTGATTAATTAAAAGAATTTCATAAAACTTAATAGGTTTGTGTTGATTACTTTTGATCACGAGAGTAGACATAAGGTTAATATAAATACTTATGTTATGTCTTGAGAGAGAACATCATATAATTTAGGAAAATCTAATCATTAATTCCAACAAGAATAACCCAATCTAAATAATATAAAGATATCATAGATAATCAATTGATAAAATCTAGATCCTAGTTCTTTTTCATATATTGAATTTATCTCTTAATACTTGTTTTTATTTTATTTTTAAATCTCAACTAAATTGATATTCTAAATAATAGAGTAATTATAATTTTGGTACTTGACAATACCTTCCCTGTGGAATTGACACTCTACTCACACACTATTACTTGCCCACGATCTGTACACTTGCAAATTTAGCACAACAGATTGGCTAACAGATTTTCTAACTCCTCCAATGATGGTTGTTTTGGCCATCCTTGGATAGCAGTGATAAATCCATGATACTCGAGTCTCAACCCTTGAATAATAATTCTTCTTTTTCGAGAGTCACTAATTGCAAAATCAGAATCTAATTATGTAATCTCATTGCAGAAAGACTTTACTTTTGAAAAATATTGGCTAATTGACATGCCACATTGCTTAGTTGCCATTAATTCATTCTCAAGGTATTGAAGTCGCATTTCATTTTTCTTTGAATAACGAGATGCAAGAATATCCCATGCCTCTTTTGGCGTTCTTGCATCTTTTATATATTTAAGAATATCATATTCAATTGAAATTTTAATAGCGTATAGAGCCTTACCAGCTTTTGCTTTCCATTTTTGTGCAAGAGCTATGGATGCCTCCGTCCTTATATCTTGAGGTGCTGTAATGTCACTTTCACCAACAATCTCCCACAATTCTTGTCCCTCCAAATAGGACTTCATAATAGTTTGCTAAGAACTATAATTGTGATCATTGAGCCTTTTGATCGCGCTCATCATTTGAAAATCTGCCATCGTGACTTGATAAAATCCTCCTTATTATCAAGTAAGCTAGGTCTCTGA
>CATKHJ010345244.1:0-14269 GCA_949750685.1 Vernicia montana | reverse complement strand
TATTAGGGATTCAAATAAACTATGGTACTCATCAATGAATAAAGTTTCAATGTACCATCTTTATATCAATATAAGGTAGACCAAAGGTCTCAATAAATGTTTCAACATATTTGGTTCATGAATAGATATCAATGGAACATAAGTTCAATCAAGGAATCAAATTGATATTATAAATGAATGGTTATACAGTGGGATAATGCCCATAACACATTGATTATCATGTACTCACCTTAGAACTCCTTTGCTCTTAACTAGCACAAGCAGAAATGATGATCGTCTGGTTCCTCTTGTACTTTATCTTTAGGTTCTATAAGAACCATTCCAATTAATCACAATTTAGATCATCATCTCATACTTATCTATAGAACCAAATCACATTCTAATCCCATACTTCTAGTTCTATACTTAGCATACGATTACTATCAATACAATTTATGAAACATTTCATTTCATTACATCTTATACACATACCTTTACTATTGGGTCGATTAGACCTTGGACCAATGTCCAATTCCTTCAATTATACTCCACATTGATCATATATGAGAAGTTAGCATACCAATCATTGAAATAAAAGATTGCTGAAATTGGGCATGCACAATTGGTACGCCGTACCCTTTGCTCGTACCCTAAGAAAACCAAGCAGTAGCAATGGTATGCCCAACAATACGGGTGTACCCTTGCCCATACCCTAAGGCTAACTTACAGAAGCAATGGTACACCCAGCAATACGGGCGTACCCTTGCTTGTACCTCCTTCTGGGTTGGATTTCTTGCAAAATCTCCCAAATCTCTTGAAAAGAAAACACCCATTTCATATCCAAAGCCAAATTACTATCAAAACATGTCAAGTATACAAAGTTAACTTATTTTATCAACCAAAACTTATAACAAACAAGGAATCTCAAAAATCCATTTTTGATCAAATCTATCATCATTACATGAGCAAGTTTGAAACCCATTTTTTTCAAAGTAAGAAAGTTTAAAACCTATTTTGAAAATTCATTTCCACACACTTAATACACCTAGATCATGATTATAAACCATCATCTAGATGCCTTTACTCAAAGAAAACCTTTTCTAGAAACCCATATGAGTAAATCCTTTGAAAGAAAGAGAAGAAACTCTCAAAGCAAATCATCATTCAATATATGGTCTAAAAGAAGAAAATGACTTAGATTAAAGTTGTTTACCTTTAGAACTTGTCAATTTGATGGTTTGATTTGTCTTGATCAAGTAAAGAAGAAGGAAGAAGAAGAAGAAAGAAAGTTGAGAGCTTTTTGGTGGATGATAGCTTTTTGAGAGAAATGAGAAAAAGATGATAGCTTTCTTTTGATGGTTGACTTAAATTGGATGGCTATGATTTAATCATAGAAATGAATGGCTAAAAGTGATTAGCTTCCTTGAGAAACTTGGTTATTTTCTTTTTAAATTTTAAAATCAATGAAAATAAAATGATGGTATATGTCCAAGTTCAATGAACCTAATAATAGGCAATATAAAATGATGTTAGTGGAAAATGGGACTCATTTTTCACTAACTCATTTCTAGTACAACAATTATAAATTTTGGTCCATATATTTCCACCTATTTCTCCTTCATGGCCGGCCATCCATGTGACATGGGCTAACAATCACTTGATCAATGCTACACATATATATTCATATGCTTATGGAATTTAATTATAAATTCAACATTCAATTTCACATACAATAATATTGAATTTAACTTTCTAAGAGCATTAGCATGAAATCTAATTCATTCTTATGCAAATCAAATTGTTTAAGGCCTAGGGTATTACAGATCTCTACCTCTACTTGTTGGACCCTTAGTCTCTGCTCTACTCATTTGAATTGTTGGTTTCGAAGCTATAGGAACAACTATTTCACCCTCTTCTTGTGGACAATTCTATATAAAATGTCTTGGTTGTCCACATCGAAAATGTATCCTAGTGTCAAGCCTACATACACCTCTATGCCTCTTTCCACAAGTAGGACATATAGGGTTAGTAAATTCTGATCTACTAGAACTAGCTTGACTATGTGATACTTTCGATGTATAAACGACAGGCTCACTTTCTATTTGATTTCTTTGATGTCTTCCTTTAGCCTGACTTTGCATGGCATACTAGGCTGGGTTATCCACTCTCCCAGTATTGAACTTCTTTTTCTCTTGATCCTTTTCAGCCTTTTCTGACTTGTGTCTTGCTTCTATTAACTTAGCCTTATCAATCAACTTAGCTAAAGTTAGAAAATCAGTAGCTAACAAAGCATTATACAAAGGCATAATTAACCATCTCTTAAACCGTTCAACTCAACTTGCTTCATTTGGTACGATATAGGTAGCAAATTTACTGAGCCAATTGAACTCCTTTGCATATTCAAATACCATCATTCCAGGCTTCTGTCTCAACTGCTTAAATTGCAAAGCTCTATTATGTCTTTCCTCTTCAGACAAAAACTGATCCAATAATTCATGTTTAAACATAGCCCAAGAGGGCCGGTCATCTCTGTACAATCAGTCTTCTATGTTCCTTTGAAACAAATCCCAAACCTCCTTCTTTAATTGCATGCCTACCAACTCAATCATTTTCTGATCGGAGCAGGATAATCTTTGAGCTATCTTATCCAATTGCTCAAAAAACTCTTGAGGCTCTTCGCCTTCTTCCCTATTAAACTCAAGAGGTTTCATCTTTTCGAAGTCGTGAACCGTAACCCCCTCATCGAGTAGCATTCTTCTCCTAACTCTTCTTGGTACCTGTACTTGTGGAGGAGGAACCCTCGCATCTCTAGGTATTGGTGGAGCTACTAGAGGTTGTGGAGCTTGTTGTTATCTCGTTTCTTCTCTCAAAAGTCAATTTTCCTCCCACAATTCTTGTATTTCTTGTCTTAAAATTTCCAAAGCATCCATTGAATGAGGTGGTGGTACTTGCTCATACTCCTCACGAGCCACTCTTCCTACTCGAGGTTGCTCTTCGTGTACTGACACAACATCTGATGCTACCTCTTGACGAGAACTAGGAGATCCTTGATATCTCATAAACATAATGCTATTAAAAGAAAACATGAAGGACTAATCCTTCATAAGAAGCAATCACATACGCACATGGAAACATATAAACGACAAGAAATGAAATCCTATACTCTATGGTGTTTTACTATACATGTCATACTTAGTCTAAATAGACTTAACTTTTGCTCTAATACCATATTTGTCATGACCCATCTACAGAGTCGCAACGGTTCTAGGGCATGGGTAATCGTAAGGGAACCAAACACCAGTAGAACCCATGAACTTAAACAATTAATTAACATTTTAGTAGCATAATACCTGAATGTTTAACACATTCACTTATAATTATCCCAAGATCACAACCTGCATAAAAATATACATTTCCAATTATCCAATCTCATAACCTCAACCATTTCACAGAACCTCTCATGCTGAACTCCATAGTCTTAACACATATTCATGATAGGAAAACTAACATTTCATATATACATATATTAACATGATTTTTTTTTTAACATACTAAATTCATATATACATTTTTTACATAAAAGTAAGTTTAATACTTCATACTTTTTATTTAAAACCTATACACCATTGGAGCTTTTAAAGTGGAGCATCTTCAAAATATAAACTTTACATTTTTTTTCCCTTGTGGTTCCTCGATGAAGAAAGGATAGTCGAGGAACGACTCTTATATTAAACCTGAAAAATTTATGGGAGAGGGGTGAGTATAAAAACTCAGTGAATAAATAATATATATTGTGTATGTAAAAAAATGTGATTATGAATTAATAATAATTTTTAAAAGACTTGGATACCAAATTAAAATTTGAACATTTGCATGATTTAATTAAAGATACAAATGTAGTGCATAATTGTTCACATGTAAAAATTTGCATCATGTTCATATAGGTGCAGAAGTATAGTAGTATTTTCAAAATTGCTTGTCTTTAGTAAGATAGTAAAAATAAAATGCGATAATATAATAAGCATGACCTTATTTACAATGAGATAGAAATCAACTTATAACTTGTTACTTATAACTTGTAACTTGAACTTGTACTTGTATCATGAAACGTAAGACTGATAAGGTACTTGCGCCCTAGGGCACTTGGCCCCCCTAAGTGAAACCTTGCAAAATTTAGCAATGTCAAGTGAGCTACTATGTGCACATAGTCTGGTGGAACTCCCATCAGTCGTAGGATTTATGTCGCATTGTTCATATATTCATCTTGTAATAAAGAGAAATAATTTAAAACTTGCAAATATAATCATGAATAATTATAGGTCTTGATAATTGAATCACTTGCACTTTCAGGCTTTCAATAATGTGTAATCATGGATTCTTTTAGTAACTCATGAAACTTGATATATTTATAAAAATTATGAACATGAAAATCATGCGTTCATGAAATTTGAAACATTAACTTTGTAAAACTTCATCATGTAAAAATTTGGAAATTTATAAGCTAAAAATTTAATATATTATCTCCATGAAAACTTGTAATGGATCATGAAATGAGAAATCGTTTTCAATAATATATAACTTGAAGATTTTTAAAATCAGAATGAGGGCATAACATATATCATTTACTTATCTTAACTCCTAAGCTCCTATCACACTAGCAAAGACAAATAAGATTGATCATACTCTTCCCAATCGTCCTTTTTATCTTGATCTCTTCTCGATTCTACATCAATTATTACATATTCAATTTTATACTTTTGCACATTGACACATATATTCAAATAAATAAATTTTAATTTAACTTCCTAATTATTAACTCTAATATTCTAACCTAAGACTTGACCTACCATGATTTGTTTTTTCTAACAATTTATCAATACAAATCTAACCGTATAAATCAATTCATTTACACACTTATTACAATTTTTAAATAATATACACTTATACATAGGTATATTGATCAAATGGTCCAAAGTAAAATTGTATAATCTTTTATTTCTTTTTTATCACTTCAAACTTTGCTTGTTATCAATTTAATATTGAATTAACTTATTCATGCACATTGCACAAGACTAATTCAGTGTAAAACTCCAAAAACTTTAACTTCCTTCTATAGGCCGAATCATTGTCTTAGAGGATTCTAGGTCATCTTTTCAATTTAGTCCAAGATTGACCACTTGTATCAATTCATAAATCAAATTCAATCACTCTAACTACTAATAAAAAAATTCTTTATTAAGTTTTGCATCGTTGGCCCTGAAGAGTAATCCTAACCAAGTTTTTAATTTAATTTTTTTTCTTCTAATTTATGCTTCAATTCATCACACATACACCATCCTAAGCTCACTTATATACATAACTCATCAAATAATAATCATATACCCAATTTTCTCATATTAGCCGAGCACATAAACACCCAAAAACTCTAATTATTATTCAATATTCTTATTAAGTTTTGATGAACAAATCATTATTTTCAGCCCTTTTTAAATCTAATTAATTAAAATTTTTAATCAAACAACCATCATACACCTCATTTTCATATGCTAGCCGAACACTCATCTCAAGCCCCAACCTTCACTTCAATTCCTTACTAAGTTTCTAATGAATAACCCATATTTTTAAACCCATATAAACTTAATCTTTTAGTAGTTGAAACAAGAAGTCATCTTTTCCCCACAAAATCTTCTCTACACCAAATGATTCAAGTAGATAGGAAAAGAAAATAGCCAAGAAATCATATAAACGAAATAAGAGTTAAACTTAACACCCTAAAACAAACAAATTTAATTAAAAAAAATAACTGAAGATTAAGCTTTGGTGCTCGAAAAATTTGAGAAGAAAAGAAAGTGTTTGGGCTCTTTCTAGCTTGGACATGAAAATGGGAAAGAAGTTTGTAGAAAGATGCACATATATGTATATATAATATTATTTTATTTTTTTATCATTTATGGAATTAATTAAAATGGACATTTCTAGAGCTATATATTTTTTATACAATTGATCACATATAGAAATGTTTATGTACATTTAAACGTGAGCTTCCTAATCTTGTTCATTTAATTTGGGCCCAAAAAGAAAGTAAGGGCCTTTTTCATCAACTTAATTTTTTTACTACTTATTAAATAAAAAAATTAACAATTTAATTATGTTCTTATTTTTCTTTTATATTCTTTCACACTTTTAATCTCAATTATTTAATTTTAAATCAAATTATACCCATTTATTCACTAACAAATGATTATACATTTCATATTCATATAATTAATTATTATATATTTATTAAATAACATCATAGTGAGAAATTTTCATACCACTTTTTTAATAGGATTTTCTAGCTATACTTAATAAACTTCAAATTTACTTTCATATCATATATATATTCATAGCAAACAAATTTCTAATTAGGAGAAAGACCTAAGGTATTATAGTCATATTTCACTATTATTGTTTTGAGATCAAAGTTGAAATATTGATGAGCAATTGTGAAATATAGCTATTAAATTAGAGATTTTAGAAGAAATAAATTAAGTTAATAAATATTGTGACTTTGTGAGTATATTGAACAAATGAATTTTACCAAGTTTTATAAAATAGATTTACAAATTTATACCTAACTTGTTTGAAATATGAAAATAATTTAAAACTTTTTATTTTGCATTCTATAAAAAAATTCATTTATAAATGTTTATTTAATATATTATAATTCCACTAACTAAAATTTAAAGATAAATTTCATCCGTCGTTTTTCAACTAATGATTAATGTATTTTGTGATCCTCCATTTAAAAAATTAAATATAAAAATATTCAAACTATGTTTATTTATAATCACATAATCCTTCTGTCAAGTTTCCATCGGCTATCCTAACTGCAAGCTAATGTAAACGGGCCAAATCAACATTTTTAATAATTTTTTTTGCTACGTGTTTAGCTCTCTCAGCTCTTCTTTCTCTTTCATGGCGTGTGGTATTCAATTTGTTTCTTTTTCTTTCACCTTCACCTACTAAAGCTAACCAAAGATCACAACAGATAAAATCAATTTTATTTTTAAAGACACTCAAATCACCATCCACTTTCCACCATCTCTCTCAAATCATAACGGGATTAATAATCCCATTAATAATAAGCAAAATTACACTAACAAATTAGCAAATCCCACCTGCAACCTTCATTGCACAATAAGTTCTCAAAATGAGAGTGGGATCTGCATCATTTGGGCATGCAAAATGGATCTATATTCCTCTCATTTTGATTAAGGTTTAGGGATTTTTTTTTAATTTATTATTTGAAGTTTATTTCATATAAGTTAAATCTAATTATTTTATTTGCAGAATTTTTATTTGAAAGTGAATCATAGTTGTTGTGCAGCATGTCCAAGAAAGGCAAAGACTAAATTAGAGAAATTATATGGTTTTGTTTTCTTTGTTTTTGTTTTTTCTTTTTTAAAATTATATAGGAAAATTTTCATTTATTTATTTACCTTTTTTTTTGCTATTACCAGATGTGGTGGCCATCACCATTGATAAAGAAAAAGGATTGATGGGTGTTTCAGGTACTGTAGACCCTCAAATACTCATACAAAAAATTGCTAAGTGGGGGAAAAAAGTAGAGCTTTTGTCCACCGTAAAGGATCATAAACAAAATTCCCATGGTAAAACTCATGTAACCAAAAAGAACAATATTCCAGATCCTAATGCACACTAAGATTGCTCTTCCAATTTAAATAGGAAAGTTCCTTTGCAAAATTCTCATGCCAATACACAAGTTCCTAAAAAAATTGCTTTTCCCATTTAAATACTTCTAATTCTAATAATGATCATGATCTTGATTGTACCAACAATGGCAATATCAGTTGGCAACACCCAAATCTTCTTTTAAACAAGATCCAAAAACACAAGAAACCTTGTTGGTTTTTGCGTTTGTTTTGCAAATGATAAGAGTAAAGACAACCAACTGCGGAGTCTTGGGCCTAAAAAATAGGATACTAATTTTCCAAGGCCATAATATTCAAGAATGCCCATGCCTGGATATGGAGTCCCAAGCCCATACCACCAGCTGCCACCTCATGGTTCTGCCACCTTTGACTTCCCGGTGAATCAGTTGCTTCTGCAGTGGCAGCAACTGTTGCTCAATCTGGGCCAACTATTGAGCCTCAGTTATCTCTGGTTGGAACGGTGTGAAATTGGTGCATGTCTTATGGGGTTGTCCGTTATGCCTGCTGCAAGAGAGAGGTGGAGTTTTCCGGTGGACAGCTCCTCTCTCTCCTTCCTATTTATTTTTCTCTCTTCCTTGGGCATAGTTGTCCCTCTCCTTATTCTTCTTATTATTATTGAATCCTAAATTGAATACCACGCGCATCAGAGAAAAAGAGGCGCTAAGGAAACTAAATACATGGCAAAAAAAAATTATTAAAAACATTAATTTGGCTGTCCAAGTCTGCTAGCCGTTAGGACAGTCGACAAAAACTTGACAGAAAAGTCACATGGTTACAAATGGGCATAATTCGAATATTTTTATGTTCGATATTTTAATTGGAAGACCACAAAATACATTAGTCATTAGTTGGAGGACGACGAGTGAAATTTATCCAAAAATTACATTAATTTTGTCATCAGCTGGGGTTGACTAAAATTAAGCATCAATCTGAGTGGCAACACAAAATGCAACTTATGCAGATTGCATTTAGTACTTGATTAGTGTCTGGACAATGAACAAAGAGCAATGTTTCCAAAACTAAATAAACCAAGATTCAAACATACCTAACATTAACATAAAACCAACCAAATCACATGAACATGACATCCACAATACCCTGTAATAATAAGAAAATAAAACTATGCATCATTGTCCACAAAAGCACCACAACTAACAAATCATGATAATATCCACATTACAACTTCCTCGAGTAAATTCTTATAAGCCATTTCCCTGTAAAAGAGGAAAGGACAGACCATAAGCTGGCTTGCTAGACAAGGTCAGATCTATGAACAAAATGAGGCAATTGATGGGCTTACAAGTTCCAATGAACCAAACCTAAATTGTGCAGAACCCATAACCATCAAACCATCGATAAAAGAGTCATTCTATAATCCGTCCATGTGCATGTTGACAAATGCACATAGGTTATATATATCTACAAAATTTACTGTATAGCCTACTGACTCACTGGGACAGCTTGTCAAGATGGCGATCCATAATGGATGACACAGCTTCGAGAAATGAAGCCTCGCTACTTCCTGGGAGCACAGCATCTTGAGCCTCTTGAACAATCTGCTCAATCACTGATTCCTTCTTCACTGTTTCCCTACACATGATGCTTCCAATGGCAAAGGGAGTAAGTCCTCTCTCTACTCCTTTCTTCAGAAGCATAGTGGAAATGCGAAGTGTGCGGGTACACTCACGTGGTATGTCCCATCCATAAAACTTCAGAAGTGCTATATCTTTCTTAGCATCAAGTGCTTTGATGTAGTCAATAGTGTCAGGTGAATAAGGTTGCTTAGCTTGAGGCCAGTAAAGCCAGTCAAAAGTGCAGTCTTCAAACTGCAGTGAAAAGGAGAGCATAGATGAGAAATAGCCAAGCATCTGAAAGTTTTTTCAAATGCTACCGTAGGAAAAGATGCTGTAGAACATATTAACAAACTAAATGCGTCTGCAAATCAATTTCAATTCTGCTCAGCAAGACTATCGAAGTAAGTTCCTATGCTTATGAAAGTTAATGTCAATGGAGAATGTCATCAGTTTACAATGTTTTTTTTATTGAAAAGATAATACTATAACTGATGAATTGGAAAAATAAAGTCCTTAAGGTGGAATACAACAGAAAAGCAAGCAAATGATTTTCATAGTTCTCATCAAATAGTATATGCTCCATAATGGGAAAAAAGAGCTTAGTGCAACTAGAAATAGAAGAGCATCCAATTCAATTCAAAACAGATAATAATTGGTAGAGAATCAAGAGGAATGGATCGGCTCACACTGCCAGATATTTCTAACAAATATTTATAGATAAACAAACATCTTGATGTTTATTCCTTCTTTTTTTTTTTTTTTTTTTTCCCAGATAATGTATATCTGTGTAAATATCATAATTTGCTTGAATAAGCTTGCTCAAAATGGAATAAACCAAAAAGTGGTGTGGAAAGCACAAGGTTTCTTCACAGGCCTCCCAATGGACCAAAGACAGAACATTAGTTTAAGCAGCAAAGAAAGAACATTGGTTAAGCATCATTAAAAAACCAAACACATCAACAATACAAGTTCATAACAGCCCAGCCCATAAGAGACAGAAATAGAGAGATGAAAAGTAGAACTTACATTCTCAGGCAGGCAGTAACCATGATCAATTGGAATGAGCACAATATGCCCTTTTTCACCATCTTTCGTGACCAGCATGTTCCCAGCATGCCTATCTGCATTTGCCAACCTTATATCCAAGACTGATATTTTGTGCACCTCATCCACAGGAAAAGCACGGGGACCCATATCCTCACAACTGCCATTGTTCTCCACAAACATCTGCATTGAACCAATCTTTATATTCTTGGGAGCATGTTCATAGCCTTTTGGATAATTGAAACTTTTGTGCAAGCACTTGACAATTACTGTGGGTGGAACCCCAGCAAAACCCTTCTCGTCATTCCAAAATAAGCGTGGTCCACTCTTTGGATGATCCAATATATAAGCTGCAACTTCCCGCAATGCTCCTCCTCCTACTCGTGTGCCTTTCTTCAATCCTTCACCATTTACAGACAGGGGTAGCCCCTGGGGGTTATTCACAGCCATTGGCTCCTCGTCAATTGGCTTAAAAACAGAGACATATTTCTGACCAGATGAATCTTGCATGAAATAAGCTCCTCCAGATCCCTCAGAAGATCGAATTGGTCCATTGCCCCTGTCTAACCCATTGAATGTAGAGTTGATTAACTCTTTGATTACTAAGGGAAGTTCAATTTTGGAATTAACAATTACAGGCTCCAAAATGAAATTTCTTAGTAATGGTTTCCTCTCTCCAACCCTATATCCCACAGTTAATGCCCTGTTTTGATCTTCTCCTACAAAACCATCTCTCTTATCACTCAAATCCAATGCTTCAATAGACAATTCAAGATCTTTCTCAACTGGTTTGGCCCTTACTTTGACAGATTTTCGCATTAGCAAGTGAATTACAGCATCGTTATTCTTGGAGATATCATTAATAAGTCTTTGGTCTTCGAGCTCCTCACCATCACATATTAGTTCTTGGTCAATGAGATCAAAACCTTTCCCCTTCCTAGCAATCTGTTGCTTCACATAACCTACATTTCTACCCCTCTCAACATGAAACTCAAACTCTTTTCCACACACAGTCCTAACTGTTATAGCTTGGAGATCTGAAAGCCTGAGCACCAAATGCAACACCTTTCCATCAACAACCCCATAGTCCCTCACACAAGAATTGTTTCGAGCCAATTCCCTCCCTTCAAAAACCAATTTTTGCTTCTTCACAAAAAAGCCTTTGGAAACCTGAATCCTCAGCTTCACAGAAGCAATTGAATCTGACTCCAAAATACGCATAGGAACCACCGATCCCCCAACTGATAGAAAAATCGAGATTGAATCATTTGATCGCGGACCATACCGCCAAGTGAACTTGCCATAGAAATCTAGAGGATCTTCATGCACAGAACTAAGAGCTACGTTAGCCATTGATATTGTGAACCCAGTAGATTTGTATCTACAGCCCTAGACAAATATGTGACTTCTAAATCCCATTAGAAACCATTTTTTCAAAAGCTAAATCTGATAGACCCAGTCAATTCCAGCCTATCAACAATTACAACCTCAAAAAAGGCAAACCTAAGACTAAATTTCTCCGACACATATCAAAGTCCCAAATATTTGCCAAAAGTATTCAAAAGTATCAAAACTTTAAAACTTGTAGGTTTATCAATGTTTCTCTGAAAGGTTGATGCCTTCACCAACTAGAAAATGATCGCCTGAAATACAGAGAAATATCACCAATCAGACAATAAATACAATTTCCCATTGTTTCATTACAAACAAAATAAAAATAAACCCTAACTCTTAAATTAATTGAAAAAATAAAAAATGAAAAATGAAAATCAAACTAAGATAAACAATCCGAGACACATTCGATCAGATTTCTCAAAGCTTGAGTACCTTTGCGCATTTTCTTGGTAACCAAAAAGAAAGTTGAAATACAAATACCTTATGGCGAGATCAAAGCTATGTAATTTCCATCCAAATTAAAATATTTCAACTGAAACCAAACCAAACATAAAGAAAACATTTCCGATTTCATTTACTTTCCCTAATTTTCCTACACATTTCTTGGCAACCAAACAAGAAGATTTTTTTTTGCCCAATAAACAAGAAGATTACAAACACAAATAAAACAAATCTGAAAATAAATAAATAAATAAATATTTATTTTTTCACCTGTAGCAGAAGAATGAAGCGATAAATTCAGGTAAAATGGCGATGAAATGAAGAGAAATTAGAATTTTTTGGCGACATTTTCGCCAGATTTTGAAATTCCTTTCTTTCTCTTAATTTCAAAGTTAAATGGGATTTCCTCTGACTTGACTCCCACACAGAGATGGTAACAGTGTAAAATACATCTGATATTTATAGCAAGAGCTTTAGGATTTTAACGGAAATTTTGGAGAGGTTGTTGACGGAGTTACTCATGTAAACGAAGTTATGGTTCCTTTTATGATATGTTTTCTGTTTTTTTTTATTACATTTGTTTAGATGATTTATTATTAAAAAAAAAAAATTGTTTAGATGATTTATTCTTTTTTTTTTTTTTTTTTCTTTTTCGTTTTTTGGTTAACATTTGAATTAAATGGAAAATGAGGATGTTAGGCCTTATTTAGTTGCAGAAAACGTTTTCTATTTTTATTTTTTAATTTTCTTTTCCTTTTTTCAATTTTCTAACTTTTTTTTTTAAATTGAAATTTGGAGAATTGAAAATTATATTCATTTTCAATTTTGCAATTCTGTATTTTCTATTTTTTAACTTTTATTTTGTAATATATTTTATTGTGCTTTTTTATTAAATAAATTTTATATTATTAAAAATAATTATTAGACATGAATATATTGATAATCTTATAATATGATTACTTAAAATATTTTTTAATTTAAAGATACATTTTAAAAATAAAATTAAAAAATTATGAAAATTATTTAGTAATATTTTAAAATTATGAAAGAATATATACATATATAAAGACAATTATTGAGAAAAAAAAACGTTAATAGTTAATTGTAATTAGATTTGATTTATACTTTTACATATATAAAGAAATAATATATCGAAAGAAAATAATAGGTATATGAAAAAAAAAAAAAAAAACCATTGTTAGTGTATTTATATTTAAAGAAATAATAGGTATATGAAAAAAAGAAATAGCAAGAATTGTGGAAAAAAAAAAAGCATATATATACATATCAAAAGAAGTAATATAATATATATATATATATATATATATATATATATATATATATATATAAGAAAAGCAAGAATTCAGGTTTTAAATAAAGTGAGGTTGTCGGGTTTACCTGGCGCCGTAAACTATATAGCAAAAAGGAGTATCGTATTTTTTAAAATAAGAAAATATTTTTTTTTTCTATTTTCTAGATAGTTATAATTTGAAAAATTTTGAAAATAAGTTTTTAATTTTTTAAATTAGAAAACATTATAACTAAATACCCAATTCTATTTTTTAGTTTTCTTAGAGTGGTTTTTTGAAAAATTAGCTTTATTTTTCAGAATTAAACAAGCTCTAGGTTTTTTTTCACAAAATTCACAAATAAATGTTGGATTTAATTTAATTAGTGGTGAGTAAATACAAATTTTGATTATATTTTTTAAATTTATATTTTATTAAAATATTAAAATATACTTAAATTATTATTATTACTTTAATAAATTTAAATATATATATTTTTAATATTTTTGAATATTAATATAAATAAAATATAAGTAAATTACTATTTCATCCCTAATTAGTTTTTCTATTCAATTTTTTTTCAAAATTGTTAGAGTATATGCCCTAGAGCAGTGTATAAATTTATGTAAATGTAAAACAACATTATTATATGGCAATAAATATATGTTTATATAAATCAATTGTTCCATTGTATTAAATGTATATTTGTAGTCCATTAGTATTTTGTAAGAGGATCTATTCTCAAGTGTTGAGAATATGGATGACAGATCGCTCTTAAACAAATACTATAAATGTTCATGGTCATAGGAGTAATGACTGGGCGTCATTAATT
>CATKHJ010345207.1:0-12188 GCA_949750685.1 Vernicia montana | reverse complement strand
CATAAATCCTCTTGTGAGCCATCCTTGAAACACTAAGCCTCACAAGTATGGTGAAATAATTATTACTCACTGCTTTATCTCATTAGTGATTCCATTTTTCAGGTGAGCTATAGTTTATCAGTTAAGTTCCAAGGCATTCTTTTTCTCCAATCCTCAAAACTTTGGTGATCAATGTAAAGCTCAATCCTCATTTTGATTATTTTGTATAGATGATGATTCTATTCATAGATGCTTCATGGTAGATATAAGAATGATAAGTTTATTGAAGGTAATGTAATGAATGAATATTCTCTTGGCCTTTAAGGCAATGACATGGATGATATGATATATAAGTGTAATCAAGCATGTTATTGATGAGTATGGTTTAGCATGAATGTCAGGTCAAGATCTTGGGAAGACATGTATATGATAGTATGCATGATGTAGATGATGTTATATGTATTGAAATGTCAAGATTCCTACTGGTTTTCGGCGGCCTTATGCCTACCCATGCCCTAGGATCGTCGCTGCTCGAAAGTCGGGTTATGATATATCTAGTCTTCCTTCTTGAAATAAAGAAAATTAATTAAAGTCCTAGCAAATAGTTAGGCGAAAGTCCTAGCAAATAGTTAGGCGAAAGTCCTAGCAAATAGTTAGGCGAAAGTCCTAGCAAATCGTTAGACGAAAGTCCTAGCAAATCGTTAGGCCAAAGTCCTAGCAAATCATTAGGCGAAAGTTCCTAGTAAATCGCTAAGCGAAAGTCCTAGCAAATCATTAGGCGAAAGTTCTAGCAAATCGCTAGGAGAAAGTCCTAGCAAATCGCTAGGCGAAAGTCCTTGCAAATCGCTAGGCGAAAGTCCTAGCAATTCGCTAGGCGAAAGTCCTAGTAAATTGTTAGGCGAAAAGTCCTGGTGAATCAAAGTGAAAGATCTAAGTAAATTTCTAGGCATCTCGATAAATCCAAGTGAGATTTCAATATTACAAGTAACAAATCACATAAACAAGGAAGCTCAAAGAAAACTAAAGTTTACAAAAATAATCAAATGTAAGCATAAAAAGATAGAAGGATTAATTATTCTTATTTTTATGTAAAAATTTACAAAATACAAGAATTGTATTATATACAAAAGAAATAAAAGGAAAAATATTAGATCTCTGTTGGAGGAGGATCTGTTGAAGGAGGCTCATTCGAAGAAGCATCTACATTGAGATTTAGAGAGATTATTAGAGTAACCGAAGCATCTAAATCAGCTGAAGGAATAATGGGATCAATTGCAGTAGGAACAGTCAAAGGGACAACATGAACATTCTCAACTACTTCGACTTCGACCTCTTCACCAATCTCACTATCACTTTCCAGTTCTGATATAAGAGAAGTGGCCTGTGCTGTCTCATTTTCCCAAGAAGGAAAGCTCTATGGATTAGGCACATCTTCTCCTTCCTTGGTATCTTCACCAAATATGGAAAAATCTGGAACAGGAGGTTCCTCATCTATTTCCATTTCGGGTACTTTTTCTAACACACTTGGAAGGAAGACTGCCACATCTTGGATAGCATTATTGTAATATTGTGCAGTTGCCTTATAAGAATGATATGTGATGATTTGGTCGAAGCTGTCAAAAGATAAGAAGTCCCTAATGGCTCTCTTCCTGGCCTCCTTAGACTGCCTATGTTGTTCCTCAACTATTTGAGCCCTCTTTGAAGCTTGCTCATAAGAATAAGCGGACACTCGGAGCTCTCCCTACACTTTTTCGAGATCTTGGCGAAGACCAGAAATCTCCTCTACTTCAAGGGCGAGCCCTTCATTGTGTTATCTCAATTCCTTTAATTTGGTAGTAAGGTCAAGAGCAGACTTGTCCTTCTCAGCAATTATTTTATCCTTTTTTACCAAGGACAAGTCTCTCTCAGCCACAGTAGATTGAAGAGTTTTCACTTCCGCCTCAGCTTTTTGATAAGTTTCGTTGCTTGTTTTTAGTTGGGCCTCCATTTTAGCTCGTTCTTTCTCCAAAAAAGTGCTCCTTTGTTTTTCCTCCTCCAGAGAGGCTTTTGCTGCAAGCAGTTCCGCCTCCAGTTTAAAACAAGCTTCTTGTCTCTTCTCAGTGGCTTTCCTAGCGGCGTCATAGTGATCCTCCAGGAGGCCTAGTTGAGTGCGAAGCTTATCTGAATCCAGAATTGGCTGCATAAAATCTTGATTAGTTGGATTCAAAGGACAATTCATTCAAAAATCAATGAGAAAAAAGTATTTACTTCTTTAAGTATTTGTTGATGCCTATCCAAAGCCTCTCCCACAGACTTTAATAAAGATGTAGGAGCAGGCCAAAGGAAGGAAAGAGGTACTGCAGAAACTACCAGTAATAGAGCTCTGGCAGTAACCCTTTCGCTAGTATCAACCCGCTCCTCAACTCGTTGTTGCTTGAATGGAGGTTCGGAAGAGTCAGAGAGAGTTGCCGAAGAAGAACTGGGCGAAACTGCGTTCTTTTTCCTCCTTGCCAAAAATTCCTTTATTATTAATTTCTTTTTTTGGAAGTTTAGCAGGGAGAAGAGTTGTCTTTATTTGTGGCTCCTTCAGGTTAATTGTAGGAGCTGGGGAAGAATCAGTTATTGGAGACAAAGAAGGAATTGGAGAAAGTTGATGCGACTTCAAAGGAGTAGGAATAATAATTGGTTCCGAATCTGCAATAACAAAAATCTCAAATATTAGCAAAACTAATATATTAAAGAAAATGGCAGAAATATGAAATAAATGAAGCAAATTGCCTTCTAGAGCCAGTTGTTCTTTAACAATCGGAATCTTCTCAAGTGAAGGATAAAGGAGGCGAAGTCTGGTAAAATCAGGTGAAGAGGTCTTCTTTGCCATATATCTCTCCAACGCTAATATTTCTGAAGCAGTAGGAGGTCTTGCAACCTTAACACTCCTCGACCATTTTATTTTATCATTCTTGGGTATCTTAAAATTAGAATCACCCAAAAATGTTAAAATAAAAGGCGAGGTAGAAGTATGAATGATGAAATGGTTAGTTATACCTTTTCCAAACTCCGATCCAAGTAAATCCTTCGCCAGCGAGGCCAGCTTGGCATTAAAAGCCTCATCATCTTCAACATCTTCCAATTGCCTTTCAAGGTCTCCCAATTTCTCTGCTGCTCCGGAGTTATGAGCAAAGACATCCAGGATGTTTGGAGGCGAAGGACCTTTTCTTTTCAGCTCCTTTTGAATTGGAGGCATCCCTCTCTTTCCCTTATCGCCAAGGAGAAGAGATGAGGGAGGGGGAAGAGGAGGAATGACTCTACCAGAAGACTTGATAGATATTCCCGGGCGGGGAACAGTTGCAGGGCGAGGAGCATTGACGGGCACAGTTTGATCAGAGGCCTTGACAAGTCTTCGCCTCGTTGCAGGTACCTCCCCTAGAGGTTTTTTAGTTTGTTTGCTGGAGTCTTTAGCTGGCGGAGGACCAAAGTCAGCTTCGACCTGCACCCTTAACCTCCCGGTAGAGGGATCTATGATAGGCAGCTCAGAGGCTGGGATATAATGATATCCCTTCTATCATCTTCAAAATATCCTGATAATGTTTAGGATTCTTTGCCTTAACTGCAAGCGCAATGCAAAGATTCAGAAAAAAGTACAGGTATGCATAATCTCAATATGGGATATAATTATAAAATTTTATGAATATAAAATATACCTTGGACGTCCATAAGGCGTATTCTTGGGGTTGGATTTCCTTTGACATCTCTTAAATGTATGGCAGACCCCATCTTCTCCGCATCATACACATATTTCTCGCCGACGAGGGTCCTAAGGTCTTGTTTTTTGCTTTTTATCAATAGCTCTGGCCATTCACTTAGACCTTCGACCGGCAACAGCAGATGACCAGGGAATCCAAAGCTAGTAGATTTGGAGCCGAGACCATCAGTAATCTCGATTACTCCAAATTTTTTCTTCCAATCTTTTATTTTTCTGTCCTTGCCTATGAAAAGGCCCCTAAGGGGCCTAGTAGAAGTCATATATACTCCAAGAGATCCCTGGGCACTCAGAAGGCGGAAGAAACATTGGAAGAGTCGAGCAGTAGGCTGAATCCCATAGGCGAAGCAGAGAACTTCGAAATAATGCATATCTCTGATGGAATTAGGAGTCAGCATCGTGGGATTGACTTGGAAATAGTTGAAGCACTCCACTATGAATTTTGTGCAAGGGAATAGGAGACCAGCCTCCAATTGATGATAGAAAATGATATAATGACTCATATCTTTGGGGAGTGTGGCATTTGGGTCGCTCGAATAGACTCTCTCATGGGATTGAGCAAGGCGAAAGATAAACTTCTTATTGAAGTCTAGATTGTCGCTAAAAGCCGCAAATTCACCAATTCGCCCAATGGGCTCAATTTCTCCCTAAACCTGGTTCAAGGTTTCTTGAAACTGAGTAGCGCTCACCTTGTCTCTCCTAGGGTAAGTGTCCTTCTTGGGAGCCATTGAAATTTGAAGGGAAGAAAGAGATTAACTTTTAAAAGTTTTGAAGGAAGAAAGCAAGTAAAAATAATTTCAGAAATCAAAGGAAGCAAATAGGAGCTCTAAAGTAATGAATGGAGGGGTTTATATAGAGAAGAAACCCTTACCAACCGTCGCCCAATAATGAGAGAACCTAAAAGGCAGCTAGTAATTTGAAAATTCCTTGAAAATCGTACCAGTCTAAGCTTGTTTGGTGCCACGTGTACACGTTTGTATTCGAAAAGACAGGCATTTAATGAAAAGCTCACTCGACTGTCAAGTGCATTAAATTGGTTAAAGATGATTGATATGCCTCACATGACAGCTGTTGAAATAGATTATACAGCCAGTAAAAAGCACTTCGCCTTTGGCGAAGTAGGTAAAGAATTCTTTCCACTACATTTGATACATTTTAGAAACAAGATGAATCAGAAGATAAAATGTTTCTTTCGAAGTTTTGATTGATGCTCTTCGCATCAAAAGAAACAGGGAGGCCTCTAATGAGGGATGAAAATGGCCGATAATATGGTGGGCCTAAATTAATTATAAAGGCCCACTATAGGCAATATTAATGCAGAATATGAGAAGATGAAGATTGAGTGTAAAGGCCAAATAGGGAAAGGCCTAGAAGGTCATTCTCTATCGCATCAAGACGAAGATGCTACTTCGCCTGACACTATAGCTCTTCGCCCTCCTTACAATAAATGCAGCTTGTTTAGCAAATTTTATTAAGACAGCTGAGGTCACAAAGCACTTACGTCACATTGCTTTTGTCAGAAGAAAGTCATACTTATGCGGTGTACGCACACTTATTTCTACACCGACTACTTGCCATCTGACAAAGACAAGGACAAGTGCAGATTTTATCTTTTAGAGCCTAAAATATCGACTCCATCAATCAAAAAATATTTAACCTTTCCCCATTTACCCTTTAACCTAAAGGACTTAGGGCTTATAAAAAGAAAGAGGTAAATCATAAAGAAGGTCAGATTGAACTTTATACCTTTCTTATCTCATTTCTTCTCACAAATATAAAACTATTACTAACTTGAACGTTGGAGGCTCTTCGCCAGGCAACTAGCCTGGCCCTCTTGACTCTGCTCATTTTTTGCAAGATTATTGGATCAAATCCCAACAATGAAGATTCAACCCAAAATAAAATACTTGTTAATTTAATACTCATCATAATGGTACCACGTTGAGTTAGTTAAAAAATTTTCAAATTTATGAAAAAAAAATATAAATTTTAGGTACCACTGTTTTGTTTAAACCTTAGAATTGAATTTAGTTAATCAATTGGCACGGGAGTCTAGTATAATACTGAAAGATCGTGAGTTTGAATTTTTAATAAAAGCTAAAGCTATATATATAATAGCAAACTGTTGAAAGAAGGGAAGAAACATATTTTTTGTTTTTGATAAGCAAAGAAGAAAAAAGAATCAATATTTTATAACTTTTTTTAAAGTAATAATACTAAAATATTTTTTTAATAAAAAAATTTCGAATTTGAATTCCAATCAAAATTTTAAAAAAAAAATAACAACAAAGTTCCATAAAAATAAAGATAAAAGCTTGCTCAATTCAATATTTTAAAAGAGAAAAATAAATTAAAATAAAATAATATTAGAACATATTAATTACAATAAACACCCTATAATTTAGGTTAGTTAATTATAATATTCACCTTATATGGAGTAGTTATTACTTGATATATCAAATAATCATTAGCTAGTGCATTGTATGACATGGTGTGGTGGATTAGGTTCACTACTTTTTTTTTTTTTTTTTTTTCAAAGTAAAGCGACCCTAAATAAACAAATAAAATCGAAGTAAAAATGAAAAGAAATAAATGGAAAAAAAATTTGTAATTAGGAATTGGTGAATTTTTATACTATGACTTGAGTTCACCATACACGGTGAAATCAGGTGGTGGATCCAGGTCCATGCGTACACACACTTTCAACTGCCTTTTTTTTTTTTTTTTTTTTGTTAAATCTATTTTTTTTTTCATACTTACTACTAATCCCTACTTTTTTTTTTTCTAACAGTTATATTTTACAAATTTAGGATTTTATTTGTTCAAAATTTTTTCTTTTGTGTTTTATTTATATTTATATTCTTTTATTTTATTTTATTCTTTTAAAAAATATATTTATATTTAGTGTTAATCATTTATATTTTTATTAATTGGTTTAATAATTTATCATAATTTTATTTGGTATAATAATTCGTTTAATCTTTCAATTTTATTTTTTTTACAATGATATTTTATAACTAAAAAAATCCTTATTTCACAACTACCACCAACAAAATTAATTAAGTATACTTTAATATTATTATTTTGTACATAATAAGTATGAACATCCTATGTAGGTACAAGATTCAATATTCCTGACTTTTTATTAGTATTTATTTATTGATTACATGATATTTGTACACATGCAAAAGTAAAATCAATAATTTTGATTGTGCTAAAAAATTATTAGGCAAGAAGATAATATATTTTTTTTATTCACATTAAAGTGACTTTTATATATAATTGAAGTGATTTCTTTTTTTATGTGAAAAAAGTAATGAACTTAAATCTTATATTTAACCAATTTGACGCTAATAACAGATGAATATATGCTTTATAAGTACTGAATTTAAACCTTATGTTTAATGAATATGACACTAATAACAAATGAATATACACGTAATGAACCTAAAATTTATGTTTAATGAATATAATAATAATAACAAATGAATATTCACTCTATAAGTAATGAATTTAAATCTTATATTTAATGAATCTGACACTTATAACAGATGAATATACACTTTATAAATAATGAAGTTAAACCTTATATTTAATAAACTTGACACTAATAACAAATGAATATACACTTTATAAATAATGTACTTAAAATTTATGTTTGATGAACCTGACACTAATAACAGATGAATATACGCTTTATAAGTAATTAATTTAAATCTTATATTTCATGAACCTAATACTAATAACAGATGAATATAAACTTTATAAGTAATGTACTTAAAGTTTATATTTGATGAACCTAACACTAATAAAAGATGAATATACGCTTTATAAGTAATGAATCTAAACCTTATATTTAATTAACTTGACATTAATAACAGATGAATATACACCTTACAAGTAGTGAATTTAAACCTGCTACTCTTATGATGATATTTCATCATTCATAAACTAGAAATTAATCACTATTAAATTTTATTTATACTTAAAAATATACAATATCATATTACTAAAATTTAAAATTATTATAATTATTCAAATGTAAGAAAATGAATTATTTATGTCTTAAAGTAAAAGACGAAAATTTATTCTTAAAAATAAATTATATTATAACTTGAGTTATTAAATATTTTATAATTATTATTTTAAACAATGAAAACGATTTTTGGTATGTTAAAAATGTTTGAAATGAAAAAAATTTATTAGTAAAATTTGATAGTATAAGAGACATGTAAAATTTATATTTTTGATGGGAGAAAAAAATGATTAATATATTCAATTATAATGACTAATATATTTAATATATTGCAAAAAAAAAAAGTGATTTTTATAATTACAGCTGCTTAATTGGTAATCTAATGGTCCTTTATTCTTTTTCCTCCTTAAATACAGCTAGTCCCCTTTAGTCCACAATGCTATATGGACCCGGGTCCATGATATAATTTACTATAAGTCTTCATTTCTTATGAGAATTAAAAAATAAAAATTTTAGTTAAATATTCTTTTATATATATAAAAGAATATTTTCTTGAATATAAATTATATATTTATTATATATATATATATATATATGTGTGTGTGTGTGTGAATTAAAAATAATAAATAAAGAAATAAAATTTAATCAAATATTCTTCATTATCTAAATAATATAATAACGATATTATAGTCAAGTTCAATAATAAATAAGAAGGTGAGAGCGCCAAAAACTAAATGGAGAGTGTTAATATCAATTTCCTTTATTTATTATATATAATCTTAATCTTTGTGTTAAAAAAAAAAAAGAGGTATCAATCTTTTGGGAGGATGATAGTATATCTACAAGTCTTGGTGTAAATGATAATTGGGTTTACAATTAATAGGAGGTCAATTTTCCTTTTCCTCTTTATGTATTTCATCAACATATATCATACAGACAAGGAAACCTACTGAACCGACAGTAATAATTTCATAATATTCTATTCAAACCTTAAAAATATTTTACCGACAAATATGTTAGATATTAATTGTTAACCTAACATAATCCAATTGTGTATATATATGCATCAGATTCTTCCTGTATCCCATATAAAAATTAATCTCCTATGTATATATAAATTTTCTTTTTCAGTCGTATAAATTCAAATCATCATTAATTAAATGGGAAATTATGAAACAAATATACGAGGAAATTAATCGAGGGTCAAGGGATGCGTCATGCGTATATAGGAAGGAATTTTTTTTCCCAAGTTTGCCGAACGTCCAACAAATATTTCGTCTGCATAACTTAATTTTCTTATAATTATAATAAGATTATATTAAGAAAATTTGTTAATTATTTTTACCATACTAATATATTGAAATATTAAATCACTATATATAAAAAATTATCATAATTGATAAAAGAGTTTATTTATTTATATATTTTTGTTATTGAGTTGATTCTTGAGATTAAGGTGGTGTTTAGTAAACTTAAAAATTAAGTGTTGAATAATATAAGTAATATAATTTTTAAATTATAAAAGTATTTAAAAATTTAATCATTTATTATATGCAGCTTAAATTTTAATTTAAAAAATTTTGAATCACCATTTTAAGTGATTTTTAATTTAACTAAAACTTTTAAAATAAATATTAGCTAACAATTAACTTAAAACGACTAAATATTAAAAATTTTAATTTTAAGTATTGAATCATATTATCAAATACCATCTAAGATTATATTAAGAAAATTAATTACTTATTTTCACCATTAGAATATTAAATCATAATCCCAAAAGTTATTGATTGCTTAGAAAATTTACTTTATTTCCTTATTGAATACAGTTTGATTAACACCGAGAAAATAATTTTAGCAATTTAATGACATGCAACATCATTATATTAATGATATACATGGTATATACACTATCTGGCTATATTTTATTATATTTTTTTAATTAATAATGTTGTGCAAATAAAATTAATTTTAGTTTTTAATCATATTGTACGTCGATCAAAGTCTATAATTAGTAAAAAGACTTTAAAAAGGAGAAATTATTAGGTAGGATAGGATTATACTCCTCTTACTCATATAAAAATGAGATTGAAATGGAAACACATCCATGTGATTCACTTTTGTGTGAGTAGGAGGAGCATGCTCCTGTCTTACCTAATATCTCTTTAAAAAATATACAAGAAAAAAAAATGGTAGATAGAAAATTAAAAAGAAAAAAAATGTAAGGCAAAAAAATAGTTAGCGAGTAAGTCTTACCTACACTTGATATATAGACCAAGCTAATGACATAATAATATTTAGAGTAAAAACTATATATAAGTGTTTTTTCATTAGACAAAAAAATAAACATAAGAATTTTATTGATTAAATTTCTCATCACTTATTAATTTAGGTGTATGAAACAATAACATGCACTAAGTATAGATAAAAATTTTCCACTAGCAAGCTAATGCAAGTAAGGTGAGCATTGACGGAGGCAGGGGGATATGGGGGTCACGGCCCCCCTGGTCCCACAAATTCTCTACTACTATTAATATTTAATTTTAAAATTATAGTGTATGACTCTATTAAAAAAAATCATAATACATTATACATTTAGATGTATGACTTGGGTCATTCTATAAATTTTGAGCAAATATAATTTTGAGTTTAAAGCCAATAACCCATTTGATTTAATGAAATAGAATAAAATTTATCCCATTTGATTTAATGAAATAAAACAAAGTCATGTACTGTACAAATTCTAAACTACTCTTTCTCATTATATTAAACCTACGGAAACAATTTTACAACAAAGTTGTCTTTTTTTTTTTTTTTTTGAGTATTTAGCAAAATTATGTTATTAAACTTGCTTTTCTAACTTCTAAGATTAAGAGGGAATAGCCAATATATTAAAATAAGAGTTAAGAAGAGAAGAAATTGGGGTAAGACTTAAGAGTCTAAGAGATACAAAATCTATTTTGTAATTTTTTTTATAGTATAAATTTGGAATTGATTGTATTCTAAAATTAAGAGGGAAGAGTCAAGACATTAAGACAATAACTAAGAAGATAAGAAATTGAGATAAGAGTTTAAGTCATACAAAATCTATTTTGCAATTTTTTTTTATTTTATTCATAAATTTGAAATTGAATGTGTGCTTTTATTCAAATTTGAAAAATTAGTGTTTTGATTAATTTGGAATTGAATTAGTGTTTTGATTTGGAATTGAATTAATGCTTTGATTTATAATTGAATTAGTGTTTTAAGCTTTATTATGGTGTTATGAAAGTATTTAAGCCTTTGTGAACCCTTAATTTTACACCTAAGTATATGGTTGAACCTGACTAAACTATTGGCGGAAGTGCGGCGGTTAAACGGAAGAAGAATAGAAGAAAGCGGGCCCGAAAACAAGAATTAGACCTGCGGGTCCCGCAGGATGCACCTGTGGTACCGCAGAGCACACCTGCGGTGCCGCAGGCCAATTTTGCGGCAGCAGGGCCCCTGTGAGGCAATGAGTATGGAATCCGAATCCCACATCTGAAAAACGAAAAAACAGTCTCCCATCCCTCTTATTATATATTCAGACCCCTCAAATCAGTAAAAAAACACATCTGGACTTGCTTGATCAACCAGTGATCTCAAAGCAAGCCTCAAAAGCTCTTTTAACTTGTTCCAAAAAGAAGGAACGAGCCCTCTAGATCTAAAGTTTGTTTCTTTTATTTTTTATTTGCTTTGCTCTTTGCTCTTTGCTTTGCAAAGCGTGTGTAAGTCTTTCGTTTGAGGTCCGAGTTTCGCCTCCAGCTGAGAGAATGTGGAATTAAGATCCAGGAAGCAGCTTCGCCCGTTCGTCCCCAAGCTTCGTAGGCATAAGGTAAGCTTCAATCTCTTTCTTTTTTTCATTTTTCTTTATTTGCTTTTATTTGTTTATTTGCTTTGGGCTCCTTGCCTAATTCTTGCTTATCTATTCCATCGTTTTCTAATTGATTTACTTAGGATAGTTAATTAAAATCTGATCTAATTAACTCAACTTGGTAAATTAATTAAAATTAATTAATCAATCAATCAAAGAAATCTGATCTAATTAACTCAACTTGGTAAATTAATTAAAATTAATTAATCAATCAATCAAAGAAGGAAGAACTGCGTGGGTTCTGATTCATATTCAAAGGGATACGCAGGCATGCTTAGTCCAAGCATCGAATCCAATTAAAATCAACCAATTTCTCCCCTCATCACCTTCTTCACTTTAATTTAATTTCTTTTAGTTTATTATATTGATTTTATTTGTAATTTAGTTTGAGAAATGTGTGACTTTCCTAGAATCCCATAAGAGTTAGAGGAAGTATCCCATGATTTGGTTACATTGTAATTTATTATTTGTTTATTACATTTGTTTTGATTTATTTTGTACTTTATATTTGGAATGAATGAATAATCATGCATATCTTAATTGTTCATGCATTATAATTGTTCATGAAATTAATTTTAAGCTGTTTAGTATTAAAATTGCCAAAC
>CATKHJ010345202.1:0-10839 GCA_949750685.1 Vernicia montana | reverse complement strand
GGGTTTAGTTTAGTCTTAGCCTTTTATCATGTTTCGATTGATTGAATTAGAGAGGGTTGATTGATTGATTAATTAATTTACCAAGTTGAGTTAATTAGATTAGATTTTAATTAACTACCCTAAGTAAATCAATTAGAAAGCGATGGAGTAGATGAGCAAGAATTAGGCAAGGAGCCCAAAGTAAATAAATAAGCAAATAAAGAAAAATGGAAAGAAGAAAGAGATTGAGGCTTACCTAATGCCTACGAAACTTGGAGATGAACGGACGGAGCTGCTTCCCGGATCTTAATTCCACCTTCTCTCAGCTGGAGGCAGAACTCGGACCTCAAACGAAAGACTTACACACGCTTTGCAAAGTAAGGAGTAAAGAGCAAAGCGAATAAAAAATAAAAGAACAAACTTTAGAACTAGAGGGCTCGTTCCTTCCTTTTGGAACAAGCTAAAAGAGATTTTGAGGCTTGCTTTGAGATCACTGGTTGATCAAGCAAGTCCAGGTGTGTTTCAAACTGACTTGGAGGATCTGAATATATAGTAAAAGGGATGGGGGACTGTTTTCCCATTTTTCTGATGTGGGATTCGGACTCAGGAACACGCTACCGCACAGGGCCCATGCGGTATAACAGGGGGAGCCTGTGGCAGTGCTTGGCTGCCGCAAAGCTCACCTGCGGCACCGCAGGCTTGCTCTGCGGTACCGCAGATGCTTCCTGCAAGACCCGCAGGACCAAGTTCATTTTTTGGGCTCGTTTTCTGCTATTTTTCTTCTGCTTGACCGCTGCACTTCCGCCAATGGTTAGTCAAGTTCAACCATACACTGAGGTGAAAAATTAAAGGTTCACAATTATATACTTAAATTCTCACAAATAAATTCATATTTTGTTATCTAAATACAATTGAAATTTGAGATTTATACCAAGTGACTCGGCTTAACTAGCTAGAGCTACTGTTCGAAAATGACCGTTTCAATGGTCATCGGAGTCCAGTGGCAAAAAAATTTCAACGGTGGCGAAATTGTGATTCGAGGGTACCAATAGATTTCTTGAGACTTGAGAAGTCCAAATATATGTGCCACTCTCTCCCACTTGCCAAAAAACTGTTAGAAAACGCATTACCAGCCGCGGGAGTTGCCGGATTCCGGTCAAAAATAAAAGTTATCTAAAATTAGCAAATGAGATATCAAATTGAAGTACAAGAAGAGGGAGTTTCAAATATAACAAAATCACTGTGATCAGAAGTCAGAAAATAGTCAGAATCAGCCTTGAAAACTTCTCGCCAGAGTCCACTTTAGGAGGCACGTGCGGCCAGCTCTGGCCGCAAACCCTCTGTCGGATGATCAAGCCTCGTCTAGCCTTCCTCCTGGTGTGGGTGGTGCCGACCAGAGATGACTGGACGGTGGTGAATTTATTGACTAATGGCTTTTATCTCTCCTCTCTTTCCCTCTCTCTCTCCGC
Organism: Vernicia montana; assembly: GCA_949750685.1. Classification (NCBI taxonomy): domain Eukaryota; kingdom Viridiplantae; phylum Streptophyta; class Magnoliopsida; order Malpighiales; family Euphorbiaceae; genus Vernicia; species Vernicia montana. Next base: position 9,391 of record CATKHJ010345202.1, on the reverse strand, counting down.
TGGGCTGCTGCTTCTGCCCAGTCTGGTTCTTTTCTTGCCCGTTTCTAGGCTACCAGTTTTATTTCTTGACTTCTTTTTTTTTTCTAATTATTATTATTAGTATTATCATTATCATTATCATCATATATTATATATATAAATAAATATGTTTAACTAAAATATAAATATAAATCTTTATATTTTTCCCAATTTTGCTCAATAGTTATTTTATAAATTATATCATACAAATTTCAAATATTACTCAACAAGTATTTATATTTCATAATATATTTTTTTTTCAAAATTATTTCATATACAATTTCTTAATTAATTAATCACAATAAATCTAATTTCATATTTTATTTAAAATATTTTTTTAATTAAAATATTAACTTGACAATATAAATTGTATTTATATTATCTCAAATATCAATATTAAATATAATAAAATCAATATCTTTTAAAATATCAATATATAAATTATGAATAAATTTATATCATTTCAAATATCAATATAACAATATAAATAAATCAATATATAATCTTAATTATCAATATATAATAAATCTATCAATTTCCATATATTAAAATAAACAAATATCCATTTTAATATCAATATTCAATATTAATTCATAATTATATATATAACTTTGAATATCAATTTAAATATAAAGGAAAATATATTTCCGTATAAAACGATTATTTTAAAAGAGTTAAAAATTCAAATTATTCCATATTCAAAAATATCCATTTAATAATTAACGAGATTGTCCTCCTGAGCTTAACTTTAATTCCATATTTATTATTCGCTTGGGCATACTTCATGATACTTATCAGTGTACATATAACTAGTATCAGGTAGGGGTATTACATTCTTTCCCCTTAATAAAATTCATCCCCGAATTTTCAAAACACTTATATCACTAGTCACAGTGGCAATGGCAAGTATTTTTCATTCCAAGAAACATATTCATGTCATATCATATTCATTTCACATGCACCAAGTATCTTAAGCTTAAGCTCGTCTATACAAAAGATGAACTTTCGACCTATATAATCACATTACATTTATTTGTAGCTTTACACATTAAAAAGTGATATCATTATATAAACTTATTACAACCTTAAGGAACTTCTAGAATTTTCTCTATCGAGAGCAATTTTTAATGAAATGCCCTGGTTTGCCACATTTTAAACATACTCTAGTGCAAATCTAAATCTCCCTTCATGCTTCTTTTTACAAGCAAAACATGTTGGATACATGTAACTCTGTTGTACTGATTCAGGTGTATTCACAGCTCTTGAAGTAAAATTCACTGAAGTGTTTCTAGTTTGACCTAGACTTTGACTTTGAATTGAAGCTACAAATCCAGATGTTCTCACTTGTGAGTTACTTTTTCTCTTTCTACGATAACTTCTCTAACCTTTAGTCTTGCTCTTTAATCTTTGATATTTTCCTACTCTTTCTTCCTCATATCTTACTTCTATCTGCTTAGCTTTATCTATCAACTTTGATAGAAAAGTGAACTCAGTGGCACATAAAGCATTATATAACGGAAGAATTAATCCCCTCTTGAATCTATTAATTCTTGCTGCCTCCGTAAGGACAATTTTTTTTGCAAACTTACTGAACCTATTAAATTATTTAGCATATTCTGCCACAATCATGCCCTTCTGTCTCAACTTTTCAAATCGAATCATTCTATTCTCTTTTTCACCCTCGACTAAAAATTCATCCATTAACTCTTGTTTAAACATTTCCCATGTACGAGGATTACCTTCATATAATCTATTTTCCACATTTCTTTGAAACCAATTCCAAGCATCTTTCTTTAATTGAAGTCCCACCAATTTTATCACTTTTGCATCTGAACAGGGTAGTCTTTGAACTAACTTAACCATTTCTTCAAGAAATTCTTGTGGTTCAGTACCCTCTTCCCCTGTAAATTATGGTGGTCTTAACCTTCTGAAGTCATGAATAGAGACTCCTTCTTCATTTAACATTCTCTTTGCCACACATCTGAGTATACGTACATGTGGAAGAGGACCTTGTTGTCTTTCCCTAGCTAGCTCTTCCCTAAGGAGCCAATTTTCTTCTCATAATTCCAATATCTATTGCCTTATGGCATCCATATTTTCTGGAGGTACATGCTCATTTTCTTCTCGCATTCGATGTTGAGCTCTAGGCAGCATCTATATAAGCAAACACATATATGAGTGGATTTAATGTATAAAGATAACGCAGATCTAATATAAAGGATGACTTCAGTTGACGTGAAAGGATAATCCTATACTTCATGGTGTTTACATATCCTATGATTCATATAAGTCTATTTTAGACTTAAATATCTACTTATGCTTTGATACCATCTCTTTCATAGCCCAACTTCTGAGCAGTGACGGTCCTAGTGCATGGGTAACCATAAGGGTACCGATAACTCGTAAAACCCATACATACTAAAAATCCAATGGAACTACACTGAAGCCCCAAGATCACAATCTACATTTCAATTACACTTCCAACAACAAACTCATTCCTTCACTTCAATTAATCAATAATAAAATTTCCATCATCATTCTCACCATTCAACTTATATGTCATATCTATCTCATTATTCAACAATTCATTTCTCATTTATTATTACAATACTTATAAATAACACCATTTACACAAATGGAGCATCTATGAGATTCTAAATTCCATATACAAATAATTAACAAAAAATTAAATTATTACATTGTCTTGATAGTACTCAAGGAAGGATGAATGCCTGAGGAGTCAACTTACCAAGATCCACTATACTTCTAAACTTACTGTTCAACTTCACTTGCATATACTAGTGAGTGGAAGGGGTGAGCTTCAGGGAAAGCTCAGTGAGTGAAGAACATAAAAGATTATTCTTGGTATCTAACATATTTATAATTTATTATGGGTTAACGAATAATTCATTTAATAACTTATAACAATAGCATATGAATTAATAAAATCTTTATTTAAAATGGGATATATTATGCACATTTTAGTTAGAACGGGATTTGAGTTCGGATTGCAGTATATTACGTATAAATGAAATGCTTGATTCGTGAAATTTCTTGAGATTCGATTTGATCAATTACATATATTTTAGAATACTCTAATTTATAACTTTTGGGATTCGGAAGATAACTTTGTTCTTTGGATTCATTTATAATGGAATACACATTCGAATTCATAACAGTTAGCATTTATTGATCTCATTTACGAATCACATATAATTAGCTTTACTATTGATTAAACACATTAAATAATAAATGGAATACAATTAATATTCAATATCTATTAAAAACATATAACTAAAGTATGAAAAAGATTAAAGCTTAATTATAATGTTTTCTACACCTTTATATAATAAGAAATATTAAATTTATAAGAAGCATATATACTATATTTTTTATCAATTAAAACTCATTATCAAATAAATCATTTATAGTTAGAATATTAAATTCTTTTATCAATAATAAAATCATATATATAGTTAAATATCATTATCAAGAAAGCATAATAATAAATAAATCATATAAATTGCAACTTTAAATATATAAAAACATTAACTTGAATATTTAGATTAAATCTCATATACACATATGTATATATATAAATCTTAGAATATATGGAAAATATGTTCAATTTATTTGTTGACTTTAATGATACACATGTAAATGGTTTTGAAGATTAATTGATCATTTCACTTTTGAAGTCTCATTGTCAAGTACAATAATGGCTTCACGAATTTCTATAATCAATTGGTTGGGTGGCTATAAACAAATATTCAAACGTTTTTCGGTTGTCAAGTAATCAGAGGTAACAGAGATCACTTTATGAATTGGGGTAGAGGCTCTTTTGAGCATACCCGAAGCAAAGGCTCTTGGTATGAGCATGCTTCATTTGTTTTATTTCATAATTATTTCATTTGTTTACATAATCATGCATTTAATATTGTACATAATTCATGAAATCAATTTTTTAAAGTCACAATTTTGCTAAATGCCAAACTAAATAAAATGAACAAAAAATCTAGTTCTCAAATCCTCTCTGGTTTCAAGGCTAGTGATCTTTTTCCATTGGGATATTAAATGGAGTCAATTTGGGTTTTTTCCTTATTCTTTTCCCAATCAAAATAAAATTAAGATAGCAACAGTAAATCAATTTTCAAAATCAATCAATCTAAGCTTGAGGGCTTCATCGTGAGTGTTTTCCCAAATGAGCATTTTGATTCCCTCTTAGTGGATCAGACTGGTGCTCGAGTGAGGCCTCACACATCTGAAAATTTTAAAACAACCACGGGTGAGATATTCTCTGTGAGCATGTAAAAATTTAATATAATATGCCGGCAGGCAAGAAAATAATCAATGATAGGAATTTAATAAATTTTAGAATTAAAGGTGAAGTTCCATTTTAGGTACTCAATAGGAATTTCATTTATGCAAATTTTAGCAGAAATCATTGAAAACTGGAAACGGTATGTTTCCCATGTGAAAATAACTGAAGTAGCAGCCTAAGCCTTGCTCACTCATAATCAGTAATACAAAGCGCAAGACTGATCAGGACTTACGGCTAGGACCATCAAACCTTTCCTAGCTAAGGTCCAGATAAGCTCGCCCTATCTGCAGGTATATTACCATTTGCACAAGATCCGATGTATTACCCCACATTAGTTTGGGATTTTTGCTTATCAAGGTTTTTATTCATTCAAATGTCAAATTGAACCAAAATTCTTTCAATTACAACACATATAAACAAGATTCACCATTCAATTGAATTAATTTCACCTTAGGTTGAAAAATCTCATGATAATTCAAGTATGGAAGAGGAAAATTAAAGTTCATCACTCAAACTTCAGGCAAATAACTACAAAAATACCAAACTTTAGTAATTTTTTCGATGTGGTCACAAAATAATTTTTTTTTGCTAGGAAGTAACTAAAGTTTCAAAAACTTTTCATATGGAGGTCACTGGCCAGAATCCAGGCCTGCGAAGCTGATGTGGCATGACATGTAAGCGTGCCACATCATCTAGAGTGCCATGTCAGCATGCCACATCAAAAATTGACCCCACTTTTTTTTTTTAAATTCTGTTAAAAATTTAAAAAAAAGAAATTATTTTTTAAATACCCATATTACCCTCATTTGTTTCCCAAATCCCAAATCTTATCTTCACTCTTCACCACCATCAAACCCTCCATTTTGATACAGCCCATTTTCAATAAGTCTCTTTAAGATTTCCTCTGCTTTCACAATTTTTGCTTCTTTACATAACTTGTTCAACAAAATGCTACCAATATAATTATTAATGCTAATTCCTTTCTTAATGGCTTTTCATACAGAGATGTGGCACTATTCCTATCACCGCTTCTCAAAAACTCATAAAAAAGGATATTATAAGTAAACCCATTAAGCACAAAGCCACTCAATTCCATCTCCTAAGATGCCCGCAAGATGATTGAACGATTCACTCCCGACCAGCTTATTGATATCCTTCAAAATGTCATCGTTCACCATCCATATGTTATCGATGTCATCCGATCTATCGCCGACTCTGACCCTATAGAGCCAGGTGCTCAAAATACAGAAAAAAAAAATCAGTAAAAAGCTTCCTAAGGTGCTCAAATTATAGAAAAACATCCTAGAAAACCTAAAATTCAATAAACAGAGCCTTGATTCACCACACAAGTTCACCAAATTCCAACAAGCAAATGAAATAAGCTGTCGAAAGCACCCAACCAGTCCTCTGTATATGTATCAGCTTAATCGTCTTTGTAAGACCCAACCAGTACCTCACCGCTTCTGTAACTGGGTGTATAGTTATGTCTCGGTAATGGTGGCAGTGGTTTTAGCTCTGGAGAACCTAATTTCTGATATTGGTTAGTTACGTCTCGGTAAGAGTCTGAAATCCTTTAGAGCTTGTGAAAGGCAAAGGATACAATGGGGGAGGAGGGAGCATGGTGAAAATTGGGGTTTTGTTGTTAAAGGGAAAAATGGTTATATTGGTGAGGGTGAAGAGTAGGAGGAAGAGGATGCTATGACTGAGACTGTGGATACAGCGGCGGCAGTGTGGTGATTGGAACATGAATTGTTGGATCTGAGCTTAAATGAAATCAACTTTGTGAGAGAAGAGGCTCAGCTTAGATTCAAGGTGGGGAACGATGGCTTTTAACGAAGTTAATTGTGGTTTGATAAGCAGACATAGAAATCTAAGGGGCTTTGCGATGTTTATGTACAAAACAATGAAAGGAGCTCAAACAATATTGGTGGAACCGCCAATGGGTGGTCATCATCCTTTGGGTGAACCAGGTTTGGATTCTCAAGCTTCTAGTTCTATGACAGCTAGTGGCAGGTATGGTGGTACTGGACTTAGGAGGCCATATAGTGGTTAGGGTGGTCTAGTGTTTACAGGATATGATGGTTTAGGTGGTGAAGCTAGTGTCGATAGTGGTGTTGGAGTTAGTGCCAGATTGGGTAGTACAGGTGCTGCTGGTGTTGGTGGTGGGTTTTTGACATTGAGAGAATGAAGAAAATTGAGAGAGAAACGAGGCCAGAAGAGAAAATGGGAAAAACATTTCACACGGGTTTTTGACGTGAAATTTTTGCTAACGTGTCGTCTAGCTGGCAAAATGAGTCAGCATAAATATCTGATGTGGCATGCCATATCAGCTTCTCAGGCATGAATTTTGACTAGTGATCTCCATATGAAAAGTTTTTGAAACTTTAGTTACTTTCCGGCAAAAGAAAATTCTTTTGTTACCACATCGAAAAAAATACTAAAGTTTGGTATTTTTGAAGCTATTTACCCATCAAACTTCAAATTAACAAATTGATCGTCAAATTAGCATGTTCCTAAACTCAAATTAGCATTTAGATCATAAAACAACAATGAAACAGTAATACCCCCTATAGGGCCGAAGCATGTACGAAGAAAAACGAAAGAATTTTCATCAATTATTCAAGAAATAACTCACTAATCAAGCTTATAATAGAGAAAGGATTCAAGTTTGTGAAGAGTTTACCTTGAAAATCCTTGGTCTTACTTTGATGATGGGTTGGCTGAAATTTTAGAGAGGGAAAAGGAGAGTATTTTTGTTGTTGAGTAAGAAAATGAATGGAAGATGACTTAAGTCGTCTTAAATATTGTTACTTAAAAGTTGTGTGATGGAGATTTGATCACAAGATTAAAGGATAGAGATTAAATCTAGAAATCAAATGGTAGATCATCATTCTTATCTTTAAAAATTTTATTCAATATATATATTCATGCACATATATAAGAAAATAAAAATTTTACATGTGTTAAATTCCATTGGTCAAAAGTAGGACCCACACTTTAAACCTTATCTCCATCATCTTATTAATAACTAAATTACTTTAAAAAAAAAAACATGTATAAGACACTTCCATTAGTCCTTCATGGCCGAATCACATAGTGAAGTGGGGTGGAATCCACCTTCACTTATACATTAGCAAATTTTAATGCTTTCTATACTTAGTCATTTTGATAATTTTAGCAATTGAGCTTTTCTTTAGCACATATTAGTCTATTTATTTACATTAATATTCTTTATGGTTTTTATTCATATTCATTATGCATCTAGCATTCATATGATTATAACATTCATAGTAAAAATTATTTCACATTCAAACATGCACAATTTAGCACTTAATTACTTAAATTCAATCATATTAGCATATCTACTCTAACATTCATTTTCTAAGTTGTCATGCTCATTATTCTTGGGTTGGATATTACATTCGTTTAGGACACCAATTCTCTTCCTAGCTAGAGTGTTATCAATATATTAGTAATGGCATATCTTCCAACAATAACAATTGCGTAAGACTGATTAGGTCTCATGGCTAGGACATCAATACTCTTCCTAGCTAGAATCCGGATTATATACCATATCAGATGGGTAATGTATGCATATACTCTGATGTTCCCCACATGAGTTAGGGGATTTCTGCTTTATCTCGTACAAGTAACTTCATTAGCTCATAGTTCTCATCAAGTAACTTTAATAAGAATAGATTCAATATGAATATAATCTCATATAGAAAGAGTTCAAGAATCTAATAGCTCATAGAAACAATTTCAGGTGAGTATAATATAAAATCAAATAAGAACAATACAAATGTTAAAAATTAGGGTTATGCTGAATAAACATCAGGGATACAAATTACAAGTATAATAGTATACTTTTCACTCACCTCGAATTAATCATTCCTTTATCACTTTACTTTCTTATATCAATTTGAACGGACGATCACACTCTTCCTTATCTTCCTCTTTCTTTGTATCACATCAAAGAGTTATATCTATCAAACATTTACAAATATTTTAATCAACAACTTAACTTTAGCTAACAACTCATTAACATTCTTAAGTTTTCTTGAAACCCTAATCTTTGACAATTTAATTTATACAATTTTAAATCTACCATTTAGTCCATTGGTCGAATGTCACTTAGTAAACTCTAGTTAAAATTTTTATCAAATTTAAATTCATTTAATTTGTTTTAAACTAAATTCCATTCCTTTTAATATAAATTGACACAATTTTAGCTTAGGACACTTATAATTCCATTACCCTTTCATTAATCCCACTAAACTCTAATTAGGAATTTACAGACCTTCCTACACTTGCATTACCATAACTTTAATTCTGCTTATCCAAATGACTCGATTGCTTCTTGTAATTAAATGTCACTTCCCACCTTTCGAGATGTGATGGTCATAGGATATAGGAAGACGTAAGGTCACCTAAACCCGTAGAACCCTTAACTATACTGCGCTTACTAACACATGGCAATTACATTCCCAAGATTGTAGCACATACTCATAGACGAATCCTATCATGCATACTATCCATATTACATGCATAATTAGCCTTTAATTATATGTGATCGATAATTGATTTTAATACCCATATCGCATGATTGATTAATACCTCATAAATTTATAGTCATCATAGTTAAAGGATTACAAACCAAAATAATATTCAACAGTCATCCAAATAAATACTACTAAGAACTTGACCCATGGATCTCTAATGAAAGTATGCATATTACAGGCCAACAAAATGAAAGACGATCTATAAGCGGCAGAGTAATCTCCCACGCGATGAAAGGTAGCTTGAGAGTGTTACCTTGCACGTACCTCCATGATCCTGAAAAAAAATATAAACACTACGGGGTGAGATAAATCTCAGTGAGAACATGATATTCTAATATGATATGCTGGCGGTACAATAAAATATGAAATGAACAATCTCATGGTATAGGGTATCTTATGATACAATTTATTTCATATTTATTAATTTAGCAGAAACCAAAGATCAGAAGCGGTATGCTTCCCACATAGTAACAGAGTAGTGGCTAATGCC
>CATKHJ010345018.1:0-17398 GCA_949750685.1 Vernicia montana | reverse complement strand
CAATCTTATTTAAACAATCTCTATAATTTATCCACAACTTACCATATATGGATCCAATTGTAAAACTAATTTACAATAACCTAATTTACACATTAATGAACATCTTTCATGTTTTTCACTTTGATTAAATCAATCTCTAAGTTCCTCAAATCCATGGGTTCTCTTAAAACTTCTATACAATTTTATAATCCAACAAATTTAACAATTTATCAATTACTTACTTACTCCAATTTCATAACTTATATAATAACCGTTATTGAGTTCATATTCTCATATTTAAATCATCTTTTAATGATCACTAATACCATAAATCTCTGCTCATTTCATTTTCCAATTCAATCTCTAAGCAATACCACACAATTCCATAATAATTCATAATTTACAATACTCATATGTTCATGTCAATACTTTCTTAATTATTACTAATTCATAATCGTTCTTGGGCTAAGATTCACATCTTTTCATCCTTATGAACCTCACTTTACCATTATACTCCATCCAAATCCTCCATTTACATTTCTAAATCACATTTATTAAAATACTACATACCAAAACACTTATATATCTCATCAAAGCATTTATGTTTCCCAATCCTATTCGTTCTTTGACCATTCATGAAAATCATATTCAGACATTCTTTAGAATTCATGGTCATACTTAATTCCTATCAATTATTTAAGATTTAACTTAGATTCTGTATTGTTTCACCATCTTGTATAAAGCTCTATTCTTCCATTAATATACATATATGCCTATATCTATCATAAAATTTCTATTTATACCATCAATTCATTCCTATATTCAATCCATATATTTTTTTATATATAACACATATATTAGTTATTAATCTATTTATTCATCTTAATTTGAAACATTACACTATCGATTTCCAACTTAGTCGTTATTCTATTTGATACTCGTCTAACTCAAATGCGAAAACTTTTCATACCCATTTCAGACCATTTACAACTCATTCTTGTCATGTTCTTAAATATTTGCTATTACTTTTGACGTTCATATCTCATGTAGGCCTAAGCTCCTAAGAGCTACATAGGGTTGGGGTATTACATTACTGGTGGCTGCCGCCGGGATAGCTGGAGGATTCGTTGGACATCTACCCGACTTTAACATCTGGAAGACCTAACGCTCGTCAGCGCGTTAGGGAGGACTCACCGGGAGGTCGGAGGCTACCGATAGCTATCCGGATGGGTTAGCGGAAGGCTCCGCGCAGAGTACCAGAGGACAACACGTCTATCTGTGCTGGCAGTCTGATTTTTAGGGGTTTTTAAGTTTTCGGGTCAGTTTTCGGGGCTTTCTAGATTTTGAAAAATTATCGATCAGTGTCGGTGGATTCAAAATTAATTATCGGATAGTTTAGAAATCAGATTTGGAAGAAATCCAGCTAGTTTCAAAAAATTAAATTGTTTACCTTTCGGGGTGCCCCTAATCCCCCGCCTTGACCCTTGCCTTCTAACAGGCTAGTGAGACCATCGTATTGACTCTGTGTAGCGCACTAAACTTAGTAGGTATCAAACTACGACCACATCATAAGAGTGCAAAATAAAGGATTCACATTTGGCCAAAAAAAAAAAAGTATGTAAAGGCAAAAAAGATAAGCACACACACTCTTATTAGTTTATACTTTATAGGAATTAATGAAATGATAAATGAGAATATAAACCAATGAAAAACCTAAAACTAAACCTAAAGAAAGGGAAAAAAAATTAGGCTTTATGTTGCAAAATAAAGAGACTTGGATCCCTAAAACATCTTGGAGCATGGAACTCTAATGTCTAAGGTACTTCTAATGATATTTTTATCGTTCTAGTAGTTTCAAGGTCCAAAATTAAAGTTCTAAATGATTCAAACTGAAGGTACTTTCATCCAAGTGAAACTATTAATTGGCCATTAGAGATCACGATTGTTAGTGATTGCGAAGGGAGAAATTTTTTATAAAACACCATATTTATTTTTGGTGGATCGCACACCTCTCTCCAAGAAGTAAAGCTCCTTACTACTAAGCTAGGCTTTTAATGATATTAATTGGTTATTTTTGTTATGTCTTAAAGAGTAGAGCTGAGCATTCGGTCGGTTTGATTTAACCAAACCGAATTGAAATAATCGAACTTATATTTTACCTAAACCAAACCAAAATCAAAATTTATATAAAATCGAACCGAACCAAAAAAGTTCGATTCGGTTTGACTATTTTTTCCTTTTTATTTTTATAAACTATATATATATATATAGTTTATATATATATATATAGTATATAGTTTATAAAATCGAACCGAACCGAAAAAGTTCGATTCGGTTTGACTATTTTTTCCTTTTTATTTTTATAAACTATATATATATATATATATAGGTCAGTTCGATTTAAACCAATTTTTTTGAGTAAAAATCGAACTAAAATTTAATTCGATTTACTATTTAAAAAATCGAACCGATTTAAACCAATTTTTTGAGTAAAAATCAAACTGAAATTCAATTCGATTTACTATTTAAAAAATCAAACCGAACCGAACTGAACCAGTCGAATTGATTTAATTTTTCAATTTCGGTTCGATTTTGCTCACTCCTATTAAAGAGTGCCAATATATGTAGACGAAACTTAAGCTTCAATTAATTAATATAATCCACTAATATAAACTATTTTTTTAAAAGGAGGCGATATTAACATTGTTCTTTTAGTTTTTTGGCACTTATACTTTCTTTTTTATCATTGAACTTAACTATAATACTCTTATTGCATTGTTTAAATAATAACTTTCATTCCTCAAAATAATAATAATAATAATAATAATAATAATAATAATAATAACTTTCATAAAGAAAGAATGTTTAATTAAATTTTATTTATTTATTTATTATTTTTAATTCACACACACACATATATAATTTTGATAATAAAAATACATTTAATAACTATATAATTTATGTACAAGAAAATATTCTTTTTTATATATAAGGGAAGATTTAAGTAAAATTTTTATTTTTTAATTCTTATAAGAAAGGAAGACTTATGTACTAAAACAAAATAAGAAAGGAAAACTTAAGTTTCATTTACTTCTATTTTTTATTTGTGTTTTTTATTACATAATATGATATTTATACATATATTTTTTAAATATATTTATTAAATATAGAGTTTTTGTATAAAAATTAAAATTAAAATTTCATTTTTACATATTATAAAATAAATTTCTTTTACCTTTTAATTTTTAAATTTTGATTTCATCATTTTATTTTTGAACAAATATATTTTTTTAATTTTTAATAAGAAAGATAATTTATCAAATTATATTTTAAATTATAATCCGACTAACATTTTATTTTAAGAAAAATTTTTAAATTGTGATCATTGAAAATATTTTTTAATTATATATTTTACTAAAATATCTTAATAAATCATATATATTTTTTAAAATTGAATAAATTATATTAAAAATAACAAGTAAATAATCAAATAATCATATGCATATTGTTAAAAAAAAAAATTGAAATTATTACATTATTTTCAAAGTATATTGAGAAGTATAAACATTTTCATATTTTTTTATTTGGTTAATTAACTTTCTTGATAATAAAAAAAAAGTTTGCTTCCAAAATAAAAATTAAACAAAATATAAAAAATAAAAAAATTATTTTATAATGTAAAAATGAAAAAATTTATTATGATATTTTCTTATGTAAAAAAATTATATATTTATTAAATATAGTTTTTAGTATCATTATTTTTTAAAAGGAAAAAATATAGACAACAATATTTCTATGTATTAAAAGTAATAATAATAAAAAAATATAAGGAAATGAAAATGAAAATTTTATTCCTTATAAGAATTATTAACTTAAATAGAATAAGAGTATTTTAATCAAGTTTAATAATGAAAAAATTAATAAAAATGTCAAAAATTAAAAGAAAAATGTCAATATCGCCTCTGTTTTTTTAAATAGCAAGTTTGGATAATCATATAACTAAATTAATAAAAATTTATTTAAAGGGTTAATTTGTATATAAATAATTCCATATACAAAATAACTTCATGGGCTAGTTTATTGTAGGGCTGAGCACGAGATTCGGAGATACCGAACCGTACTGAAAATCCGAACCGATAATATTCAGAACCGAAAAATATCCGTTGACCGTTTAACTTTCTCCGAACCGAACTGTCCCGATTTTTTTTTGGTACGGTTCTGGAAATTAGTAGTTATTCATACCGAGAACCGTACCGAACCATCCCGAACCGAAGAACCGAAACTAGAACCGATTTAAAGGGTATATATATATATATATATATATATATATATATATATATATATATATATATATACTTTGATATTGAATTAATAACACATTTAATGAAATTGAATAATGTATAAGTAAAATTTAAATTTTAATTATTTAAAAATAAAAAATTTTTGAATTTTCGTTTTGTCCCGTTTCGTACTGAACTGTCCCGTTCCGTCCCGAACCGTCCCATTAGACTCGAATCTCCATCCCGAACCGTCCCGAAAAATCGGGACGGCTTGATACGGAGATTTTTCCTTACGGTTCGGATCCGGAGATTTCATTTTAAAAATTTCTGAAATTCGATTCGATTCTGAAGATTTTTAAATTTTCGAATTTATCCGAACCGTGCTCAGTCTTAAGTTTATTGAATTAGATGTGCTCACAACTAAATTACACGTTTGTCTGTGATGTCATCAATTTTTTTATATGTGAAAATATAGTAAATTTTATAAAATAATATTTTTTATAGTAAACATTAAACAATAATCTTGATATTGTAAATTATATATATATTAGATTTTTTTTTTATTGTAAAAATCTTTTAAAAAATAGAAAACTGTTTAAAAATTTACTTATTTTGAATATAAAAAGCAAATAAAGTTTTCCAATATTATCCTCCCACCGAAAATCCAACTGGCCTCTATTGTCTTTCCAATTGGCGCGTCAACACAATCCATTGAGAAACTTGCACTTTATTATTATTACTAATAATTAAATTAAAAAACTACTAGTATAGTACAAAAAAGTCTCAATCAAATCTCCATTACTCACTTTCGAGTTGACGGAAACAACAGCTCAAATACGAATGCTGATTCTCACAATTTTCCATTAATTTTCGATCATTTTCCCGAGAAAATCCCCCCTCCTTATGGGCCGTAATTCTGCTCCTTCCGAAATCGACGAAACCGGTATTACCAACACTACCACTACCACCACCACCACCACCACCTCTGCCGCCGACGGCGGCGCTAATGGTGGCAATGGAAATAACAACAATGACCAAGGTTTTCACTCGATCCGAGACCGTTTGCGTTTCAAGCGAAACCCTATCTATACCACTACCACCACCACTACCACCAATACTGCTAATAATCAAAATAGAGCCACTACCAAATCCTCTTTAGATCGCTCTTCTTTACGCAACCGATTGCACAATAATACCAATAGAAGTTACCGCAAGGGTTTTTTCTTTTGGTTTCCGTTTAGAGCCGTGTATTTGTTTTACTTTGTGATTTTCTTTGCGGTTTTTGCTTTTATGGCTTCTATGGTTTTACAGAGCTCCATCACCACGTTAACTAAAGGTTGGAGTGAGCATCGGCGATCGATTGGAGAGGACTTGAGGTTGGGAAGCACCTTGAAATTCTTTCCTGGGATAAGATCGTGGAGGTATGCAGAGGGGCATGGGCTTGATCAAGTGAGATTGCAGGGTGCCAGAGTTGGGTTTCGGGCCCCGAGACTCGCTATTGTAAGTGATTTTGTCTCCTATGTGAATTTTTTAATTGGTCTTATGGTTTTGGCTACATTTGCACTGCAGAATGTTAGTTATAGAAATTCATTTTTTAGTTATAGAAATTCAAATGGAAATGAATAGGAGCTCTCCACTTTCTTTATTTTTCTAAACCTTTTTTGCTTAGACTATATATCTGGTTTGCTGAGGAAACTCAGGGCAGTGATATTTATGTTACTGCAATATACAATAAGGTGATAGAAATAAACTGTAAATCTTAATAATGGAGGTTTCACTTGTTCATTTTAGGTAGTTAAACTGAGTAACAACTGTTTATGTAGTGGGTTTCTTTTGTTCTCAAGGAAAAGGAGAAAAAGGAAAAAATCTTATGATCCACATTATTTTAGAATCCACCAGTATGTATGCCACCTGTTTTCCTCAAGTATGTTGTTTGGGGAAATTTCCTTGAGGATTTGGTTTTATTGATGCCATATGACTATCAAGGTCGTTTAGGTTAGGAAATGAATCAACAGTTGCTGTATTAAGTTTAACTTTTTTGTTACCAATAAACTCTGCTGTGCAATTTGAGGGTGCAACTATAATGGTCCTAATTCTAAGCATTCAAAACAAATGTGAATCAGATTCTCTGAGGATTGAGAAAATTTGAGAAGATATTCAAAATTCTTATGAGTTATAAGTGGAGAAAATCTAGTATTTTTTAAGGACTTGATTAAAAATAAAAATTTCCCTAGGATATGGTGTGGATTGAAGGAGTGATAAGGTTATCTCAACAATTTTGTTTGAAACTATAAGTCTACAAACTGGAAGAAAGATGGAATTGTAGATAAAAACTTGTATATTTCATCAGTAAAATAAAGTTTGACATTCATTTTTTTTTTAAAAAAAATGCCTGAAAGTAGTATTCATGTGAGCTCTGATATATATGAAGGTTTTATAGTGAGAAATTTGGAGAGAATTATAGACCAGTTGTAAGAATATGAGGGGAATGAAATTGCCAACAATTTGGAGGGAATAGAACCAAATAATATTTAAAAGTGGGAGCAAACCTGCAACTTTTAGAAGAGTAATTAAGGAAGGTGTTGCAAGAAGAAAATTTTCTTGAAAGATTGCCTTGTGAGTAGGAATATCTATCCAGAATGGGAATATCTATAACTGGTTATATTGCTGTTGTTAGTTATAATTAAATTTATTTGCATAGTCTGTTGCTTTTTGGTTTATATTGATTCTTATTTTTTTGGGTTCGGTAATAGAATTGATTATTTATTCCTCCCACATCCTCCTCTTGCACCCCCTAAAAAGAAAAAAGTAACGTGATAAATTTTGGATTGTTAAAGAAAATAAGTAATGATGTACTGGCTTTTGAAACAAGATAGGGGGAAAAAGAAGGAAAAAATGGAGGGGAAAGACAAAAAAAAATTATGACTAATGATAACCAGTTTTAAAATATGAAGACTTCATTATTAAAATATGTTTTAGGATTTAATTGAAAAACCAATAAAGTATAGGGGCTTAAAAAGTTGTCATCTCTTACTTTTAACATATCTTCCTTATTCTGTTGGGAGTGGCAGTTGGATGGAAATGAATACTTGTGGGGATCCTACTTGCAACTGTTACGACATTTGAAACTCACTAAGAGATGGGTGCTGTCAGCAGTGTTGTGCTTTAGATACATAAGCAATGTCTATTAGGAATCCTATGTTGCCTAATGGTCTAGTGGTGGTGCAGAGGATTGAACCTCTTGCAATTTTGGAGCAATGATTAAAATAAGTTTTCTATTTTCCATCTCTGGTGTGCTTCTGGAGAATTGGAAGTATCATCCTTCAACATGGAATGAGATTTTTATTTCAGATCTATCCAAGGAGGTAGAAGAAAAAGAATTGTCCTATTTTTATGTTTTAGTTTTTCTGACAAATTGCAGCATTACTCTTTCAATGCTTGGGACAAGATTTTGATTTTAGATCTGTCCAAGCAGTTGCATTCATCCCACAATTCATTCCAACCAGAAGTTCCCATTGGTTTATCATGCAATCTATCCTAGTTTCCAGGGTTGCATCATTAACACTTTTTGATGTGTTTTATTAATTTTTTATATTTGGTTAAGGTAAGGTAAATTTTTGTCCTTTACTCAGCTTAAAGATATTGGTTAGCAGTATACCATGTGCTGTAAGCAGTGGTGGGATATTGAAATGGTTGTTTTTTTTTTTTCCTCATTTAAGAGAATTTAAAGTACTAGAGAATCAGGATAAAGTTGTCTGTTAAGGTATACTCAATCTTGTAAGATTATGAAACTAATGGATACAGTTGCTTGGAAATGTGGTTCTTGTCCAAAACTGGAATTGACTCATCCCAATGCTATTTGGGTAATGAACGCTGATGGTTTGTTAACAGCTGGTAATAGAATATTTTTTTTTGGAAGGCATTCTGGGATAATATTTACAACATGTCAAAGCAACCTCTTACCTCTCATACTTGTTGCATTTGCTGCCTAGTAAAAGGAGCTGAGAAATATCATCAAGAGCATATGCTGTCAAGGAAGCTTAAGAATCATCACAGATAGAATCTTTTGAAGATATGAATACTTCTGGATGTTACAGAATGTCATTTTGCTGATTGCCATATTTGCCTGTGCTAGTTGGTCATATTTGAAGAGCTTGTATGGAGCTCCCTTCAGAGATATATTACATTTATTAACCTTAAACTAAATGTCCCTTTTCTGTATACAAGGATCAGATTTCTGTTAGTGAGAATAAGTTTCTAATAAAACAAATTTTGAGATACAGCCTTGAAATTATGATTGCTGAACTTGTAGTGAAATCTGGTCTTTTAAATGCTTATTTCCTGTTTAGCATAATGTTGATCAAATCTAATGTTACACCACAATAACTTGGTGTGTTCTTAGTTGATGAAGTTTAAGGCAGTTAGAAGATTTTCTTCTGTAATTAAACCTCTGCTAGGAAGAAGAATAAAGCATGTCTATGTTCTTCAGTACCCACTGAACTGTGGAAAGTGTAAACTATAAAATAGCTTGATCCATAGTCTTTGTGGTTGTAATGGTGTATACCGTGTATTATTGTCTCATTTATGAGATGTTTTAAGTCCTAAGAACTTGAACAATTCTTCTGTTTCTCTTTTGCACTGAAACATTCAAGAATGCAGCAGCTTATGTTTTCTATGCTGTTTTGTGATGAACTAATTTATCATGCCTTAAATTATTTGATATTAGAAGCTATGATCATTCTCAATGTAAATAACTACATTAATGAGATGTGGAGACTTGAGTTTTTCGGGATCATTCACGACCATACTCGTGTATGAAAAGGCTCCCATTTACATATTTTTATTTTTTCTAGAAGTTTAAACATGCTTTATTTTAATGATGCTTGTTTGGATGGTTGGCAGATCTTAGGAAACATGAAGATAGGTCCACAATCATTAATGTTGATTTCTGTGATGAAGAATCTACAGCAACTTGGTTATGTGCTTAAGGTGAATTGCTCCAGCTATTTTGTATTTGATTTCTCTGACATTTGTGAGTAATTTATGTTTTTGTTGGTGGTTGGAAACACAGCTCCACTTTATGATGTTAATTTGTCATATCACTTCTTGAACTGTTTGATGTAGCTCCTTTTCAAAATAAACATGTCATAAATATGGATGGAAGGAGTGAGGACCAATTATTTTACTTATTTATTTTCAACTGCTAGTTTGAAAAAGCTTATGCATCTCATATGCCTTTGACAGATTTATGCCATGGAGAATGGGAAAGCACAATCAGTTTGGGAGCAAATTGGTGGTCAGATATCAATTTTACAACCAAAGCAATATGGCCATATCGATTGGTCTATGTATGTTTTCTCTTTGGTGCATTGTAGTATTTCTTAAACTTGATTTCTCCTTTTGGCTTTTGTTTCAGAAATATATTTATCTATGACTAGGAACCTCTTTTTTTTAAAAGAAAATTTGTTGTGTAATAAGTTACTAGGTATGTCTTATTTACATGTGCATCTTCCACAGTTTTGAAGGTGTTATTGTTGATTCACTTGAAGGAAAAGAGGCCATTTTAAGGTGTGTGGATTTGAATCTCTACGTGGCTCATTGAGGGTTATAATTTTATTCAAGAATTCCTTTGTTTGATTAATTGTTTGGTTGGATTATTTTGCTATGCTTATCATCATATCTAATCTACTTTCTGGGTTATCTTTGATGCCTTTGCTTTTTATATAACATGAAACACTGGTGATAAGCAGCAAATATGGACTTTTAATTCCTCGCTCATAATAAAATTTCTAAAACATGACATCAATTGAGGTGTTGAGCTCCCTCAGTGGACTTGGATTGAGGTACTATGCCTGGGTTGCCACATGTTCTCTAGTGTTAGAATCTACTGTTATTTAGGTCATTCAGATAAAGATATTTTTATGCATGAAGAGAAAGATTGTCCTTTTAGTAGTCTTCTTACTAATTTTTGAAATTATTACTATTAAATACACTATATATTCATAAGAAAATAAATTGGTTTTGTAAGGAGGGGTGAGTTGAACTGAGTTTAGAAAATTTTGATTATAAATTATGGTGTAATTTTGTTTGGAAGTCTTCATAAATCTCTCTCCCTAGGTTTTTGTATAAACATGAAGATCTGTATATCTGTTGCTTTAGTTCGCTACAATTAGTGAGTTTTATATTTATGCAGCCTTATGCAGGAGCCTTTTTGTTCAGTACCACTTATATGGATAATCCAAGAAGATACCCTTGCAAATCGTCTTTCTGTGTATGAGGAAATGGGTTGGGAATATCTTGTGTCTCATTGGAGAAGAACATGTAAGAGAGCTAACGTTGTTGTATTTCCAGATTTTACTATGCCGGTAATTATGCCTTACTGTGACATGCACCTCATTTTTTCAGTCAGTTTTCTAGTAGATGTTATTATGCTGTACCCCTATTTACTTTCCTTCTTGTATCAGATGCTATATAGTGTGCTTGACACTGGAAACTTCTTTGTGATTCCTGGATCACCAGTGGATGTGTGGGCTGCTGAAAGGTACAGCAAGACCCATGCCAAGCATCAATTGAGGACAGACAATGGATTCAGTGATGATGATATAGTGGTTGTAGTTGTTGGGAGTTCTTTTTTTTATGATGAGCTGTCATTGGACTATGCTGTGGCCATGCATTCCGTGGGACCTCTACTAGTCAAATATGCAAGGAGACAAGATGCTGAGGGGTCATTTAAATTCATTTTCTTATGTGGTAATTCCACTGATGGTGATGCTTTGCAGGTAGTTAACTGCTTTATTGTGTTGTTGCTCTTTGATATAATACTATGTTTTAAGTTTCTCATTCCATTCTACGAGCTTAAAGGTGTCTTCTTTTATCAGATGAAGCAATGAGAAATTTTCATGAATGTCACCAACTAGTTGCAAATGTCTCATTGATAAAAGTGAAGATAATAATTACTGTTTTGACCAACCCTGATATTTATCTAGTTCTCTCCATTTATAAGCTTAACGTCTGAATTTGCTTCCATGATACCAGAGGTACTTCATTGTAATGTTCTCTGCAACTTACTAGATATTCTTCTTGTCATGCTGTACTATATGTTATGCATTGATTCCACTTGTTGGGACCACAATCTGATTTTACTTACTGGAAGAGCACAAGCTAAAAATGACTACATGAAATAATAAACTTTATACGAGAAGTGTCAGTGTGTGCAAACTTACCAGGTTTTACTCTCATTATAATAAAATATATCATTTGTAGTTCTTGCTAGCTGTATCTTCTGAAATATTATGTTTGCACTTTCGATTTCTCAATTAAGTTCTACAATAGAAAGGAAGAAGTGAAAATTTGGCAAGAAGCGTTTCTGGATTTGAACTGGAACAGCAGGGAAAGAAATGTTAGGAATGAAAAAAAATATGGAAATGGATATCAAAAAATGAAAGTAATAGAATTCAGATGTATATTTTTTAAAAGCTTCATTTCAGAATGTTTTCAATCTTATGATTTGGTCAATTTGTGGAACATTTTGTATAGGAAGTTGCTTCTCGTCTTGGGCTTCTTCATGGTTCTGTAAGGCATTATGGCTTGAGTGGTGATGTTAACAGTGTGCTATTAATGGCCGACATAGTTATTTATGGTTCTTCCCAAGATGAACAAGGTTTTCCTCCTTTAATTATTCGAGCCATGACTTTTGGTGTTCCTGTCATTGCTCCTGATATTCCTATAATGAAGAAATATGTAAGTGCATTGAAACTTTTCCAGTCTTCGATGGTTTCTTGCTAAATAACAATGAGCTTCCCTACATTTCTGTTCTTTCTTTTTTTCTTTTTCTCCCTTTTATATTTTTTTTAACACTGATGAAGTTGCTACAATTACAGGTTGTTGATGGAGTTCATGGGTTACTTTTCCAAAAATATAACCCTGAAGCTTTGATGAGGGTTTTCTCTCTTTTGATATCACATGGAAAACTTTCTAGATTTGCTCAAACTGTTGCTTCCTCTGGAAGACTGATTGCTAGGAACATGCTTGCATCAGAATGTATAACCGGTTATGCAAGACTGTTGGAGAATTTACTTGTTTTTCCATCAGGTGTCTTGTTGCCAGGTCCTTCATCTCAGCTTCAACAGAAGGTATGGGAATGGAACTTGTTTAGGAAGGAAATCATACAGGAAGCTGATGACTTGTTAGGCATGAATGGGAGGAATTCTTCCTTCAAAGGATCTAGTATTGTTTATTCTCTTGAGGAAGAGTTGACCAATCTCATTGATTCCACTAACATCTCTGTGAATGGAACCGAAATTCCAGTTCCAGATCTACTTACTGAATCAGATTGGGATGTTTTAAGGGAAATAGATAGCTTTGAAGAATATGAGAGGGTAGAAATGGAGGAGGTATGCAATTTCTTTGCTATTACAGTACAGTATAGGGTCTTGTGTGTGAATGCCCATTTCTTTGTTACTCCAAATTTTCTTTTGGCTGAAATGGAGAGTTATTTCCTGTTTTGTAGCTTGAGGAAAGGATGGATACAAACCCTGGTGTCTGGGATGACTTATATCGCAATGCTAGAAAATCTGAGAAACTTAAGTTTGAAGCAAATGAAAGAGATGAGGGAGAGCTTGAAAGGACGGGCCAGCCAGTATGCATTTATGAGATATATAATGGAGCTGGTGCCTGGCCATTTTTGCACCATGGTTCTCTGTACCGTGGGTTAAGTCTTGTAAGTTTCTTCTAGCTTCATACATTATTTGTAATTATGGTTCTTTGTTACTAACTATATTTCTTATTCTTGTTTGCTTTCTAGTTTTGATGCATGGATATAAATATTGTGATATGCACAAAACACATTGATCTCAAAAATTAAGGACATGATATATTGACCAAGGAAATATTTTGTGTGTGTGTTTTCTATTAACTTAACATGTAACACCTAGATTCTTACTAATATAAGGTGCGTGTAAGATAATTCATCCATATATCAAGGAAACAGTTTCTAACTATTCATAATAATAACAACAACAAACAAACCCATTCATTAAATGTAACAATATGTTATTTATATGAATGCCAAAATCAAAGGCACTATGAACAAATAATTTGACAAAAACGATATTAATTACGAACTGACTCACATACTTATGATTTCATCACATAAAAAATTACATACAAGTACCTTTTTCGAGAGAGTGTTCTGAGGATCTACTCCCTTTCTCTTTGTTATGCATTTTGTTTTATAAATATGCATCCGAAAAACGTATTATTAAAAATGAGTTCATCTTTTTTTTATTTTTTGTTGGGCTTGATTTGATGTTTTAGACTTATAAGGTATGTCTAGAATGTTCATGTGTCTGAGATGACATACCCCTCCTTAGATGTGTGTTTGTGTTCTGTATCTTTTTTAGGAGATTTATGTTATTTTGTCATTTTCTCAGTAGTTAATGCATTTGAACATTTTGGGAAATAAATTACCTTTTGCCTATGTTTTCAGAACCATACCAGCCTGGACCAGCTGGTCAGACCATGTTAATCGGGAACCAGACACACTGGTCAGTTTGGTATGGTTATAAGAGCATCTTGAAACCGACGTGAATTTGATGAACTGGCTGGTAACTGGTAAATCTATTAACTTGGTTTGGTTTACGTAGTTAGGCTAGTTGTAACCACATTAAAATTTAGATTATTTGATACATTGCTATTAATCACATGTAATCATTAAATTTTAGTTTTCTTAATGTAAAAGCCTAAAGGGAACCTCATCTTTTGGCAATTTCTTAATATGATTAGCTAGGCTACTTTATTAGTAGGCAAACTTCTTTTCTTAGACACGCTACATTTGTATCTATCAGTCTACAAAAGCACTGAGATCAAGATCAGATGACGTGGATGCAGTTGCCCGGCTTCCCATCTTGAATGACAGTCACTATCGAAATGTACTCTGTGAGATTGGGGGAATGTTTTCTGTTGCGAACAAGGTGGATAATATTCACAAGAGACCTTGGATTGGGTTTCAATCTTGGCGTGCTGCTGGTAGGAAGGTATCTTTTATGCTTGTGGAATTTTTTTGTTACTTTTTTGAAATTTGGTGGTATATTTTTTTGGCTTAATTTTACCTGTGGTCATTGAACTTATCATTAAATGTCAACAATCATTGAACTACAATTTGTATCAGCAAAATTACTTTACTTTGATTTGTTTCAATAAGGTAACAATTGTTAAATTTTTGTGAAAATTTAGCTAAATTTTTAATGTGTTGACTAAATAAGAGTTTGCCTAGCCTATTCTTACTTGTAGGTACCAAATTAGGAAAATTTTACCTGGTTATCATGTTTAAAGTTCAACTGAAATTCTATCAAAATCTTAGCTGTAGTGATAAATTGAAACACACTAAGTTGGATGGTTTTGCTGATACAAATTAGGAAGTTCAATGATTGTGCTGAAATTTAATGGCCATAGGTTAATTAAGCCTTTCTTTTATTATCTCTCTCTCAAACAAGGCAAGAGACAAGTATATACACTACCATTATGCTTTAAAAAAACTTGTGTTATGGTTACTCATGCTAAACATGATGTCAGAATTTTCAAAATTGCAATTCACTGGGCCTCGTTTTCTCGAACCAGGTTTCATTATCCAGTAATGCTGAAAAGGTTCTGGAAGAAATGATACAAAATGGAACTAGAGGAGATGTAATGTACTTTTGGGCGTGCTTGGATGTGGATATGGGAATTACAGGAAGCGATAATGAACTAACTTTTTGGTCCATGTGTGACATGTTAAATGGAGGACACTGCAGGTATATTGCATTAAATGTTAGTTGGATATTTACACTAGAGGTCCTTTTGCCACATTCTTACTGATGTCACAATTTATGAATGTGAATCTTTGCATGCTTCTGTATAAAATTATGTCTCGTGTTAAATTGACAAAATCTGTTAGAATTCGAGCTTATAGCTGTTAGTGGTATGAATATGATGGCCTCTTCTTTTGTCTGGCCTTGCCAAATACCAAGTCTGTTTAAAACCAAAATCAGGGATGAGTAGTCTTTAGATGCAACTAGTACAGTCAACTGTGTTTTGAGGAATACCATTTACTTTGTTGCTGAAAACATAAATGGAAAAAGCTGGTATGATCTTCTTCAGGAGACTTCATTTGCAAAAGGCCAAAATGATAGGGCAAAGGCAATTTGTACAGTCATTATTGGACACGTTTTGTCTGTAATTGTGTTCCCAGATTATTAGCATTTGTTCCACAACATAAAGATGAAATGTGCTCTAGATTTAACAGCTTTTGGCTTCTGAATGCTTACAGAACTGCTTTTGCGGCCGCCTTCCGCCAGATGTATGCCTTGCCACTATCCCATCTTGAAGTTCTTCCCCCAATGCCAAAAGATGGAGGTCACTGGTCTGCCCTGCACAGTTGGGTGATGCCAACTCCTTCCTTTCTAGAGTTCATTATGTTTGCTCGGTAAGTTATAAAGGATATTATGTTTCAACTAACACAGTTTCTCAGTTATGATGACAACATTAGTAGTGATTGTAACAATAACCTAGTTTATTTTTTTATTTGAACTGCAGGATGTTTGTCGATTCTCTCGATGCCTCACAAACCAATTCTAGCCAAGTGAACTCTTGTTTGTTGAGTTCTTCAGAGCTTGAGGTAAGGTGCTTGGATCCTGCAGTGCCTGCTTTAGATGTTCAGAGAGAGTATTATTCTTAATTCTCTTATTTAATACTGGCCAGGGAAAACACTGTTATTGTCGAATATTGGAGCTCCTTGTAAATGTTTGGGCTTACCACAGTGCACGAAAAATGGTTTACATAGATCCAAAAACAGGTTCTTTAGAAGAGCAGCACCCAATCGAACAAAGAAAAGAAATCATATGGGCGAAATACTTCAATCTTTCATTGTTGAAGGGTATGGATGAAGATCTTGCGGAGGCTGCAGATGATGGTGACTATCCAAGGGAGAGATGGTTGTGGCCGTTAACTGGAGAAGTGCATTGGCAAGGGATTTATGAAAGGGAAAGAGAAGAAAGATACAGGCAAAAGATGGAGAAAAAGAGGAAATATAAAGAAAAAATGTATGGAAGGCTGAAATTGGGATACAAACAGAAACCACTTGGGGGATAGAAACTTTTATTATAAATCTGAACTGCAAAATGGACCCATTACAATTTTGGAATACTTGACATCTAACACAGCTACTGAGAGTATTTTGGCTCAACTAAAGAAATAGAGAAGAATCTCGCGGACGGAGAAGCTAATCTCTTTTATTTTTCTTATGGCTTCAACATTGATTCATCTGCAAGTGCAAGGGAGGAGAAGAATAGCCTTCCCTGATTAAACAAAAGCTTAAATCCATATGGAGTATTACCCACTCCATTCATTGAAATTCTTTCTCACCATTCAAAATATTCAATCCAGGTACTAGAACATGTATTCTTTCATTATTGTACATTCTTCCTTCGATGTAGAGGCAATTTTGTTCAGAATAATATCTTTTTTGATTTTTTTCATCACTGCTCTAAAACAGTATATGGTAAATTGTTCTTGTTGTTGCTATATAATTCTTTTTGTAGGGGGATTCAAACTCGGGTTTATGCTCAAGTTGTATATGCACCTCAGTTAGGCTATGTTTGCGAGCGTGTTATATAATATATAATTTAATGACTTTTTTCATGAAAGAAGCCAGTCATCTGGTTTCGAAGTTAACGGAGGTGATTACTTGTAGAAAGTTGGTCCAGTTTTCTGTTGAATTTTTCCAAAAAGAAAAATTGAAAAATATATAATTTTACGCTTCTCCAACATTATAACTAATGCTTAGAAAACAAATTTTTTTTTTGTGTTTTTTATTTTTTTTTATTAATTAAAAGCCTATTTTCTATTTAGATAATGCGGGATATTGTGCAGTTTTCCACAATTTCGGCATCATGGCTGGGTTTCGAATCCCATCTTTGTCTTTTCTTCTTTGTTCAATTCCTTTGTTTTCCCCTTTTGTGAAAGAATGACAATGGGGTGGGACGGGGCGAGTTTTGAGATTTTTATTTTCGTTTTATGAACAGTCGGAGTAAAAGCAGAGTGAGGTAAATCAGGTGTGAAGTGGGAACGAGAATTTTCATTTATTTTTTTATAATTTTATTAAT
>CATKHJ010344886.1:0-10960 GCA_949750685.1 Vernicia montana | reverse complement strand
TATATATTTTAAATATATTTATGTAAATATTATATATTATATATAATAATTTTAATACATTATATATATATATATATATATATATATATATATATATATATATGAGTTTGGTTTAAATGGTTACAAAAATTTCAGCCATTTGATGTAAATCTAATGGATGAGATTAATTAGGTAGGGGAAAAAATTTAATCATATTAATTAGTATTGAAATTAGCAAAAGAAAATTAAATGTTCCTTTTGATATTTAATATTCCATTTAAAAAGAATACTAATTAAGATTAGTATTTCTTAAAAAGTTTTTTATTACTATAAATTTAATTTTAATTATATTAATTAATAACTTTCAAAAAAAATTCAAATTCCCATAAGTTGATTGATTTCCAAAACCAATGTATACTTTTTCTCTCATTTTTAAGATTATCAAAATAAAAACAAACTTATCTCTATTGAAAAACACCATTAAAATATCTAATTTAGTTATTTTTAAAAATTTATATTTAAAGATACTGTGAATCGTAGTTTTTATTATATTACATTGCAAATTAGCATCTCAGAAATTACATATTTGTCATTATTCCAAACAAAATTTTGACATGAGCATGTTAAATCCAAAGGTTTTAATTGATAGAATAATCTATTATCAATTACTTTTATATAAAGAAATGGTTTAATAATCTAATTTTAATTATTGTCATATAAAGGAATGGTAATTTCATATTATTGAGCAATTATAATTTAATAAATTATTACTATAATTTAATAAAGAAAATCAACAAATTAGTTATTCAAAATGTTCACTTCAGTAATTGAAAAGCCAAATTGTTCAATACTATTAAATTATTAGTCTATTAAATCTAAAAGTTTTAATATATTTTGAAAAATATATTAGTTATTATTTCTTGAGACAACATGTATAATTGTTTATCATGTAACTATCAATGGTATAAAAAAATTGTTACCATTGAGAAAAACTGAACCAAAATTTTTCAATTCGGTTTGAGGAAAATATAATTTCAATTATTTCGATTCGATTCGATTTTAAACTGAAATCGACCGAATACTCACCCCTAATCAGCATAGTTGGATTTCGATCCCCTATTTGAAAGTAGAAACATTAATTTGTATTGAAAGCCATGTATACTTTAATTAAGTTTGATTAAGTTTACATGGGTTAATTTGGACGATTTATAAGTAATATGTTAAATCAAATTGATATCTTTAGTTTGATAAATCTTCAAATCGATATATTTAGTTGACAAATTTTCAAATCGATATATTTAGTTTGACAAATTTTCAAATCAAAATCAAACTAAAATGATGTGAAATCAATAATTTTATATTGATTTAAGTTATTAAAAATTATATCAAGTTCAGTTTAAACCGAATTAAATTTTACATCAATTTTAATTTGAAATGATTTCCATTAAACACTATTATTTTAACTTCTAAAAATTGTAAAAAATAAAAAAAAAATATTTATAAATATCTTAAGGAAATGTTTTTAATATATATATGAAATAGACAAAAGAAAAAATAAATTAAGAAATGAAAAGATATTAACATTAATCATATTTAAATTAAAGAACCATTAAAATGAATATGAAAAAAATAATAAAATATTTTAATAAATATAAAATATTATTAAATGAAATTACTATAAAATTATCTCTTAAAATATTATTAAATATTTTGATGGATTATTCAATTAATAATCTTTTTTTATACTATTATAATTTAATATATATATATATATAATTCTTCGGATTGATTCGAATTATAATAGTTTGAAATTTTATTAAATTACAACTCAAATTGAAAATTCGGTTTGCTTATGTTTTTAGCCATGACCAATCCTATATATTTGGAAATCATGATTTCCGGTTTGGTGATGGATTAGTAGATTTGATCAGCTTAAAGAGTTTTTTTGCATAACTCTACTATTTATATTTATATATAGAGTTTCATGTATTGTTTTGTAATTTGTTTGGTTCTTGAATTATTGAATAATGCATGATGGCAACATATATATTTCATAATATAGGAAATGTATGGTATAAATTTTGAAGTCTTCATCAATTCTGGAATAAGTCTTTTCTTTATTTAATTTTCTTTTGGTAAAAGCTGGCAATTAAAACTTTAGTTTTAATTAGTTAATTTAATGATTGAATTCTTCTTCGTGCATCTTGAATTCAACTTCAAGGATCGCATATCCTACTGTTGAATTCAATTCCATGTTTTTTTTATTTGAGAAAGGAATTCAATTCCATGTTGAAATAGTCTAAGGTAGGCTATAGTACTAACTATATAAATTTTTAAGTCAATATATTTATTTATGAAGACTGCGTTTATTTAGCGGAAAATAATTTATTTTTAAAAATATTTAAAAAATATTTTTTTAAAAAATATTTTTTAAAAATTAATTTTTTATTATTTACAATATTAAAAATTAGTTTTAAAATATTAAAATTATAAGAATTTAAAAAAAAATACATAAAAATGATAAATTTGATGGTCGACGACGATCGGTGGTGGTTGTCGATAGTCAACAACGGACGGCAGTAATCATTGACAGTGAATATTGGTAATCGGCGAATTAATAAATTTATATTTATATATATATTTTTTTATTATAATGAAATTGTCAAAATCCGGACAATGATTTTTCGTTTTGAAAAATAAAGTCATTTTTTTTTTTTAAATAACTTACTTTTTCATTGACTAGAAATATATTTTCTCTTAATTAATTTTTTTAATTGTTTCAAACATTAGAAAATGTAAAAAATATTTTATATTTTCCATTAAACAGATAGAGCCGAAGTAATTTAATATAGTTTATATATATGTATATTTTCAATTTTTTAGATATGTAATTTCCTTTCTTGCTGATGAGACCTACCAAACAATTTCCTAACTAGTGAAAAAAAAAAAAAAAAAAAAAAAGGGTAGTTTCCATGCATATGTGATATGTGTGTGTTTACTTTTAGTTTAATTTGTCTTATATAATTATTTCCCATCCCTAAAAAGAATAAAGTTAGACGTTAAGTGAATAATAACAATTGCAATAGTAATTATATTAGATATTGAATTATTTATTTATTAAAAGACTCAATGAGTCGTGGGCTACACTATAGAGGGTAGTTATCATCTTACACTCGCTATAAAAATGAAATTTCATTTAGTGCGAAGAAAGAGATTTAAATTTAAGACCTTTCACCTCCAAAAATAATAATTCAAGTGTATATTAGATATTTAACATTAATTCAAAATAATTAAGTATCTCTTCAATCAAAACTGTGGGCCGGGTTTGAAAAATTTTAGAAGAGTATAATAATTGATCATTCAACTTCATAATAGACATTGAAATTTTTAATAAACAAGTTCATTAATTTTCTCCCTTATGTATTACCGGTGCATCTATTGTGCATAGATTTTGAATTAATTTTACTCTAACAAAAGTTGTTGGATCTCTTCACAGTTTGCTATTTTTTTCAATATTATTTATATCTATCTTATTCGATTTTTCTAACGAATATCTTAATTGCATTGGTTTCAAACAAAATATAATTATAAAATAATTATTTTAAATAAATATAATTAAACTAATATACAAATGCGTTGTATGATAAAAAAGTGAATATTTCATAGAGTTGTATTAGTTGCAATTATTACCATTAAAAGTGATAAATCAAAATATCCACTTTTCACTCAATTTTTTTTTTATTTTTAAATTTATTTATTCAATTATGTTTAAATTTTTATTTTTTAACCAGTGTCCTAAAGGCACTCGCTAGAAAAACCATAACTTATTAAAGAACATCAAACAAATATGTTTATTAATACAAAATAAAAATCTTTTAAAGGGTAAAATTTTTGAAAAATATCAAATCTATTATTCTATATTCCAATAGAAGTATCAAATTTAATTTAATTTAATATTGAATGAGTAATTAAAATATGCATAATTTATAGTATTATTAGATTTTGAATTTCACATACAAATAGATTTTATTTAAATTTGGATGATTAAATTATTATTCTAATTGTTTCATTATTTGTAATTTATTTTATTGATTGATTATAAAAATTATTTATCATCAAATTAAAATCTAAATTTTATTTTTATAAACTTTATCAAATTTTTATTTAATTAATTTAAAATATATTTATTTCATGAAATACTTAATATTTAATAGTATATAATCACAATCACATGCAATCTATGCTTTAAACTAGCTAAAAATATTTAAAAATAAATTGCTTTGAGTGTGAAAAGAGGACTTCAATTTATCAAATTCATTAAAATAGAATAATTTATATATGTTTATAGTGTAAAAATCTTGTTCCTTTCTTTAATAATTAAGATAAAGTGTTAGTGCAAAAAAAATAATAATAATAATTAAGATAAAGTGTTGTATTTGAGTTTTTCTATCTTAGTAATTATACTAAGCTTATGGATGAAATTTTTTTTTGAAAATTTAGCCTACGAATATTAGTCGTAAGAATGAAATATATATGTGAAAAAAATATTTGCATTCTTGACAACTTGACAATTGACTTGCAAAATTTCACTCATTTCCGGGCTTTACTTTGACTGTTTGAATGAATAAATATACATAGCTTGCATTGTTTTTCAATCAAGCTAGGATAATGAGAATTTATGAATATATCAATAATGTCAAGTGGGATTATGAATTGATAATTCCTTTAAAATCTTTTTTAACAAAATTCAACTATAAATAGGCTGTTAAACAACTCCAAGAACACACCACCACCACCACTTCTCACACTAATGGATTTTCTTAATCTTTCATGGGTAGTTTTGGCCATAACATGGCTAGCTGCAGCTCTCTTCTTCCTCCAAAACATTTTCAAATTCAAGTATAATTACTCACTAAAATTTCCACCAGGTCCCAAACCTTGGCCAATAATTGGCAATCTTAACCTCATTGGTCCTCTCCCACACCAATCTCTACACAAATTATCACAAAAATATGGCCCTATAATGCAACTCAAATTCGGATCTTACCCAGTCATAGTAGCCTCTTCTTCAGAAATTGCAAAGCAAATCTTAAAAACAAATGACCAAATCTTTGCCTCTAGACCCCAAACTTCTGCTGGCAAGTACACTACTTATAATTACTCTAACATCACCTGGGCACCCTATGGACCATACTGGCGCCAGGGTCGCAAAATATACCTTAGTGAATTATTTAGCTCTAAAAGACTACAATCTTGTGAGTATATTCGTGTAGAGGAAATTAAATCTTTTGTTTCAAGAATTTATTCCCTTTCTAACAAATCTATTCTTCTTAAAGAACATCTTTCTCGTGTTACTCTTAGTATTATTAGTAGAATTGTATTAGGGAAGAAGTATTTTAGTACTAGTGATGATCAGTCTGATTGTAAGGCTAATTCTATAGTAACACTGGAAGAATTTCAAGAAATGTTAGATGAGTTGTTTTTGCTTAATGGGGTTTTGAATATTGGGGATTGGATTCCATGGCTAGATTTCTTGGATTTGCAGGGTTATGTTAAGCGAATGAAGCGTTTAAAGATTAGGTTTGATAGATTTCATGATCATGTTCCTGGTGAACATAAAGAAAAGAGGAAAGGAGGAGAAAATTTGCCAAAAGATATGGTGGATTTACTCTTGCAGCTTGTTGATAATCCTCATCTTGATGTTCAGGTTAATACTGATGGTGTCAAAGGATTCACTCAGGCAATTAAAATTTGCTTTATTATTGTTAATGAAAGCAATCTTTAGACTAATTCCATTGCTAGCCATTGATGTATATTTGTACTCTATACAGGACCTTATTGCTGGAGGAACAGATACCTCTGCAACAACAGTGGAGTGGGCAATGTCGGAACTCATGAAACAACCCCATTTAATAAAAAAGGCAACTGAAGAACTTGATAGAGTTATAGGAAAGGAGAGATGGGTAGAAGAAAAAGACATCCCACAACTTCCATACATAGATGCAATAATGAAAGAAACAATGAGGAAACATCCAGTTGCTGTTATGCTTGCACCTCATTTGGCTCTTGAAGATACCAAAATAGCTGGCTATGACATTACTAAAGGAACTAGAGTGTTCATTAACACATGGAGTATGGGGAGAGACCCTTCAGTGTGGTATGAACCAGAAGAGTTTAGACCAGAAAGGTTTTTGGGTAAGGCTAATATTGATGTGAAAGGACAGAATTTTGAGTTATTGCCATTTGGTTCTGGGAGAAGAATGTGTCCTGGTTATAGCCTTGGTTTGAAAATGATTCAATCAAGCTTAGCTAATTTGTTGCATGGATTCAATTGGGAATTGCCTGATAATATGAAACCAGAAGATTTAAGCATGGATGAAGTTTATGGATTGGCAACACCTAGAAAGTTCCCTCTTGTTGCCCTCACAACTCCTCGACTCCCAATTCATCTTTATTAACATTTGGTCATATGATATGAGAGTACTTTACTCTCTATATCATTGGCTTTGTATTCCTTTCAATAACACGTTTGAAAGTTGAGCTTTCGCAGAACTGTAAGATTGTAAGTTTGAATAACAGTCGAGACTAATTAATCCAAAAATAATATATTTTATTATAATCGGAGTTTATTCTATAAAATTTAGAATGAATCATGCTTTAAATGAAAGAGCAATAAACATAGAATTGATGGAGGCAATTTTAACCTTTGGGTTCAGAAATGGCTTTTCTGTCAGTTCCAAATTAAACTGCGCTTTGGCTAGAGAAATCACATATTCAACCGAGGCCGGTGCAAGATTCACAGCTTGTGTAGCAGTAGCAACAGCATCAGTAAGATACATCTTTCTCGTAAGTCGTAACCAAATTTTCGATTCCTATAGGTTAAGCGATATTCAAGTGGATTTGGCTTTCCAAATCATGGAGATAAGCCGTGTTTTTTATTTCAGGATACAATTTCTTTAATCAGCTTCACAGCTTCCCCCGATTATCTGCTTCTAGAGACATAGCAACTGCATCTTCGCATGCCGCGTTGGTGGCGAAGTCAATTTCCGCCGCCGGTGGAGAGGACAAACTGTGGAAATCCGAGACTTTTAGACCAGGAAAAATCTGAATTAAGTTTCCCTATACGGTGCCGTAAGTACATTGTAAGGTCAGTACAAAAAAAGAAGCCCCAAATGAGAATTGGGCCCAAAGAAGAATTGGACCGGGTCGTTTCTCATAAGGACCCACAGGATCATCCTTTTGGCAGACGAGACGACCCGTCGTTCAATGAAGAAAAAAAAAAGGCCCACAATGTGTTGGTCCAGTCTCATATTAGACTAATATTTTGGTTTACGAAATAAAATAGGGAAAATTTCAAAAATAACCAAAAAAAAAAACTAGTAACAAATAACATTTACTCCGTGTAAAGTATTTTATTTCAAAAATATTGAAAGAGAGACTGAGAGCTAGTGAGGGGAAAGAAGTGTGAGTGAGAGAGGGTATTTTTGGCGCAAAAAAAAAATCTATTTAATATTAAAAAATTAGTTTAAGAGTAGACTAACGATAAATTAGATAAATTTTAGACAAAATGACTAATTTCATTAACGGGATAAAATCTCAGAGATTAAATAGTCAGTTTAACAAAATGCAAGGACTAAATAATTAATTAGATCAAATATCAGAGATTAAATAATAGTTTATTTAAATTTTAATTCGATTTTCTAATGCACTTTTCACTAACAAGCTCCTTTTTATGAATTTTTTTTTTTTTTAAATTCATGCTTTTTTTGGACTTCAAATAAATCTTAATCTTCTCCAAGAAAGTAATTATCTTCTTTAAGAGTTTTCAAAGTTTCAGGAAATTCATCAACTTTTTTTTGCTTCTTCTTCTTCAACAATAACAAAAGAACAACAAATTTTTCAGCAGTTTCTAGACTTGTATAGGTCCTTTCAAAACCTCACTTTCATATACCCAAAAACTAACTTTTCACCCTTAAAAATGGGTGGAATTTGACAAAGACAGATTTGATGAAGCTATACTTCATCTTGAACCAAAAAATGAAAACTAAACTTTAACTCTAAAAAAAACTCCTCTCATTTTTTTTTTCCCTTCTTCCTTGTAAAGAAAAACAAGGCCACTCCAAGATCACTCGACTGCTCTCCACTAATTGAGACTAGATTGTGAGAGTCTTCACCCTTATTTTTCCAAGAATCTGGTGTCTCCTTATTTTTCCATTGACTCTCACTTGGTAGTGCTAGTGCCAAGGTGTGATTGGTTGCTAATACCTTGGACACAAATCAGCCAAACTCTCACAGTCCCTTTAAAATCATGAGGGTTCTAATACCACATGTTGGGTTTTTTTAAGAGAAAACAATAATAAAGTTGAAAAGAATTGATTGAAAGAACAATTATTTTTATTGAATTCAGACTCACTATTCTCTACATTATTAAGTGCCTTTAAATAAGTCGATTTATAATAACTAAAAATCATAAAGAATGGAGAAATTAATAATGACACATTATACAAGTTTTTTGACTAAGAAATTAACTAATTGAAACAATAAATTAAGGAAAATATCTCAACTAAAAAGGACTAAGTCAATAGCTTTAATTTTGAATAAATTTCTCCAACATTTATTCTTTTCTATTTCACTTTTTATTTTATTTTATAGAATAAAATAATTATTTTACATGTTTTATAATATTTCATAAATTTTAAAAATATTTATTATAAATAGTAAGATATTGCACATTTAAATTTGAATACTATGAGATCATTATTTAATATTTAAATTTGAAAAAAAAAATACCATGTAATAATACTTTAAAATCCAATTCAAGAAATTTCAACGTTTGAGGCAACAGTAAAACCCAAGAAAGCTTTAAATTAAGGTCTTATCTCCACATTCTTTATAGAGATGGGACGGTGAAGGACGAAGAGTTTTAGATACGAGTTTTTCATTTATACGGATATATAAGAGTTTTTTTTTTTTTTCAAATATTAGAAAAAGAGAATTTAAATAGTAAAATTCAAACCACACCATCTACTCTTAAAATAATCTTACCTAATTTAACAACAGAGATTAAAGGAAAAAACTACCCTATTATATAACTGCAATTTCAGCCTATTTAATTGCCTAGGCACCTTCTCCGGTTCCCCTGAGATCAATTTCTGGACCACTCAAGCAAAACCTTTGAACATTTCAAATTAGATACGTACATTATGGACCCATTATTGGGTTTAAATTAAAGAGAAAATTACATCTAATATATTCTTTTAATTTTTTTTAAAAAATATCATTTTATTTTTTAAAATTTTTAAAAATATCTTTTTTTTATACTTATAATATATTTTTGATATACTTTTGATATGCTTTTAATAAACTTTTGATATACTTATGATATACCTTTAAAAGTGTGGCATTTTTTAAATAAAAAATTTAATAAGTGTATTTTTGAAAAAAATATATATATGTACGAGAATATTTTATCTTTTTGAGGTATTTGTGTACAAATCTCTAAATTAAAAGCTCATGTCTATGTAACTTTTTTTTAAAAAAAAAATACATATATGCTAATCAATTTTTAATTTAATAATACTAAAATTATTAATAAAATTATGAGTGTAAGAGTGAGTCTGGATCGAGATTAAAAATATAGAGTATAATAATTACAAGTGTAATTATTAAGGGAATAATAGTTACAGGTGTAAAAGTTAAATTGTTAATATTGTCTGGCAAATTAAGAATAATGAATAAGTTATTAACATGGTTAACTGAATTTTGTATAAAACATTAAAAAAAATTAACGAAAAAACTTAATTTAAAAAAAAGACAGTTTCACAATTTTTTTACTAACTAAAACAAATTATATATTTTTTTAGAAAAAAACTTATCATATTTTAATGAATAAAGTAATATTATAAAAAAATAAAATAAGAATAAATCTGCAATCAATCATAATTTACAATTAAATAAATTTTAAAAAATAAATATTCAGTTAAACAATTTTATAAATGAAATCTAAATTAAAAAAAAAAATCAGTTCTATAAAAAAGAAAAAAATGTTCCTTTTCCATCTTTAATAGACAATCGCCCTTTTTTTTTTTTTTTGCATATTTATTTTTGTTACACATCTTTACCCTAATCTCTCATAAGTTAATAAATTAAAGTTTAAGTGAAAGTAATTGTTCAGAAAATTAAACATTAACCTTGATATCTAAAAATTTACTAAATAAGATTAAAGAGAGTTAAAATATTACAGGAGTAATACTTAATCCCTTTTAATCTCAATCCAAACGTACCCTAAATATTAATAGTTTAGCAGTGACTATATATATAATTTGAGTAATAGATTTATATTCGATTATCTCTTCTCTAATGCTAAATATATATATATATATATATATATATATATATATATATAAAGTCGAATTAATAAAAAAAAATATTAATAAAATTATATAATAATATATACAGCCAAATGCTTTCGTGAGTACATATTTGTCAATCATTAGAAAGTGATAAATAGTATAATGCAAAATCTTATGTTTTATTAATTAATATTCAAGATTAAAAAATTTTGAATTTGAATTATAATCAAATTAAAAAAAATAAATAAAAAAACAATGGAAGCATTAAGAGCATGATTGTCAAAATCGGACTAGCTTGACTAGAAAAATTGAAAATCAGACGCCAGGTTGGTTCAGTTCTAATCTTATATCCGGTCAAGGTGAAAAGCGGAAAAAATTCGCCGGCCCGGCCGGATAACCGGTGACCCGGTCGGCCGAACGGATTTTTCTAGGCAGGAAATTTTTTTTTCTTTTTTTTTTATTGGATTATAAAAAAAAATTGGACTAAATTAATTTGATAAACAGAAAAACTGAGAAAAGAGAATTAGGGGAGAGACAATTAATTAATATGAGAATACCAGTTTTAAAATTAGGAACTTTAGCTTAAAGGACTCTCTCAAAACCCATAGCTTCAAGGCTCAAACATGGCG
>CATKHJ010344801.1:0-17274 GCA_949750685.1 Vernicia montana | reverse complement strand
ATTGTATACATGTGAATATGAGAAAGCAGAAATCCCTGACTGATGTGGGGTTATACATCGGACCTGTGCACACCGTAAAATACCCACGGATAGGGTGAGCGTATCCGGACTTTAGCTAGGGAAAGTTTAAGGTCCTAGCCGTGAGACCTGATCAGTCTTATGTGATATTATGTGATGTGATTAAGTAAGGCATTAGCCACTACTCTATTACTATGTGGGAAGCATACCGCTTCTGATCTTAGATTTCTGCTAAAGTGCTAAATTGCTAAAGTGATAAATATGAAATTACTTGTATCATAAGATACTTTATACCATGAGATTATTCATTTCATATTTCATTTGTAACTGCCGGTATATCATATTAGTATATCGTGTTCTCATTGAGATTTATCTCACCCCGTAATGTTTTATATTTTTTTTTTCAGGATTATAGAGGCTCATGCAAGGTAACCCTTTCAAGCCACCTTTCATTGCTTGGAAGATCACTATGTCGTATTTGGGTCGTCTTTTGATCATTCTATTGGCCTGTAATATGTGTACTTTTATTAGAGCTCCACGGGTCAAGATATCAGTATTGTTTATTTGGATGACTGTAATCCTTTAAGTTTATTGACTATCAAGTTATGAGGTATTGACCAACCATATGATATAAGGATTTAAAATCAAAAATCGGTCACACATAATTAAAGATTAATTATGCATGTAAAATGGATAGTATATATGATAGGATCGTCTATGGGTTTTGGGTACGATCTTGGGATTGTGTTTGCCATGTTTTAGTGAGAGTAGTGTATTAAGGGTTCTACGGGTTTAGGTGACTTTATGTCTTCCTATACCCTAGGACCGTTACATATCGAAAGGAGGGATGTGACAATAACGATGAATATGGTGATTATAACAATATTGAAATAAATCAAATAAAGAGCGATTAAATTAAAAATCCTCATTTAATCTACCTATCCCTTTGCTAAATCAAACCCGTTGAGGGATTTGATGCAATGAGAGTCCTTGGTAGGTGAGGATTTAGCCCTCAGGCAAACAGATTAAACCATACCTTGCTTTTGCTTGTTCTTGATTCACAATAGTTCATAGGTTTCTTTAATTTTTTGTTTTCTTTTTTCTTTTGACTTTTATTAGAAAATGGTCTTTGAAAGAGTTAAGAGAGAGTTTTAGTGTGAGGCCTCACCCGAGTACCGGTCCGATCGGTTAAGAGGGAATCAAAATGCTCTTTTGGGTTCGAACTCACGATGAAGCCCTCAGGCTTAGATTGATTAATTTTGAAAAGTGATTTTGAGTCACCACCTTAATTTTATTTTATTTGAAAAAATTTAAGGAAAAAACCCAATTAAATGATTCCAATTATTTATCCCAATAGAAAAGTGCACTAGTCTTCGATTATCAAAGAGGATTCGGAGACTAGGTATTTTTGGTTTTAGAAAAAATTAGTTTGGCAAATTTAATACAAAATGGCTTAAAATTGATTTCATGAATAAGTAAAATGCGTGAACAATTAAAGATGCATGATTCCATTCATTCATTCCATAAAATAAAGCAATAAAACAAAATAAAGTAAAAAATGAACAGAATAAGAAAATACTTCTTTAAGCAGTGTTGTGATAAAGTTAATATCACTAGTAAAGCATCATTGTGTCTAGATTGTCCAACAAGGTGGAATTCCACCTATCACATGTTACAAAATACAGTAGGGTATTAGGAAGCCTTTGAAAAAATACAGAAGGTAGATCATAAGTTAACAATTGACTTTGGGAAGGAGTTGCCTAGTGAGGTTGACTGAGATAATGCAAGGAGAATTACTATGTTCCTAAAGAAATTTTATGATGTTACATGCAAAATTTTTGGAACTTTATACTCTACCTCTAATTTATTCTTTCCTGAAATTATTAAAATACTTAGAGAGTTGAGTAGTGTGAGAGTGTCTCTGATTCTGAGCTTGCAAATATAGGCAATCACATGAGAGCCAAATTTGACAAATACTAGGGTAGTTTAGATAAAATGAATGTGATGCTATTTGTTGCAGGGGTGTTAGATCCTAGGTATAAAGTGGAGTACCTAAATGTCAAATACACTGAACATTATGATAAGGTAGAGGCTAAAAAACTAATTTCTAGGGTTAAAAGGGTTGTACATAATATGATCACTGAGTACAAAACACAAAAAGATCAAATAGGATCTACAACATCAAAATTTGTTACTCAGATCACACTTGAGGCAACACAGAAGATGAGGATATTGACCCTGTGAGGCCTTGCCCAAGCACCTTGTCCGGTTCGCTAGGGAATCATAATGCTCTTTCTGGTCCAATCTCACGATTGGAAGCGGCTATCGCTTTATTTGGTAGTGTTGATTTGATTTTTCGAAAAAGGATTCGGGAGTCGCCACCCTAATTTATTTAAATGAGAAAATTAAGGAAAAACCCAAAATTGACTCCAATTAATTTCCAATTAATTTTCCCAAGGATAAAATCACTAGCCTTCGAACTAGGTTGAGCAAAGGAATAGGTTTTTGGTTCTAAATTCTGCTCCTAAGTTTAATTTTACTTAAAAATTGATTTCATGGATGACAAATATTAATGATAATTTATGATCATGGCATAATTATGGATGCATGGAAAATAAAGAGCAAATAATTAAACATCCACAAGCAAAGAAAAGTATTTCCTCTAGCCTTTATGGGTACTAGGAAAATCACAAGGTCGTTCCTTTACTCCAAAATAATTAACTTAATTACAACGGAATTAAATACAAATATTTAAAAAATAGAGGGGAAAGGGATTGATTGGGGATTTGGATTTGAGGCTTGTAGTTAAATTCCTAGCATGCCTACATACCATATTGGATGAGGATCAAAACCCACGTAATTCAATCCATGGTAAAGTGGAGGGGTTTAGTGATTGGTCAAATTGATTTGAGGGGATTTTATGGGTGAGAGAAGATGTTATACCTTCTCTTGAGAGATTTTGAGTGGAGCGGAGTATTTTTCCAAACCGGAGTTCTGTTTTATTGGCCTCGAAAATTGGAGATCTTACTTAAGGAGAGTAGATTTAATTAATTAATTTAGAATTAATCAAAGAAGGAATAATCCTAATTAGTTTCCAATCAAAGAGAAAGGAAACTTTTAATTACTAATTTAATTAATTAATTAATATTTGAAATTAATTACTTAATTTTTAGTTAAAATCAAAGAGAGATTAACTAAAAATTGGGACTACTCAAAGAGAATATAGGAGACAAATTAGAGAGAGAGAGAGAGAGTAGTGGATAGCCATTAACACTAACTAAAGGGGTGAAGAAAAATGATGGATGGAGAGGCCTATTTATAAGCAAAGTGAGGTGGGGGTATTTTAGGAAAGAGAAATGTGAAAAGACTAAAAGAATGGGGGTCAAAAGGGCTAAAAATCGAGCAGA
Organism: Vernicia montana; assembly: GCA_949750685.1. NCBI lineage: Eukaryota > Viridiplantae > Streptophyta > Magnoliopsida > Malpighiales > Euphorbiaceae > Vernicia > Vernicia montana. Next base: position 13,849 of record CATKHJ010344801.1, on the reverse strand, counting down.
TAAGGGGTAAAAATGGAATTTTAGCGCACAGGGGGACCAGCCTCCATGACATAAGACGGATCCGCCAAGCCTCTATGCGGATCCACCTCTTCTGGATTGGCAGCTGCTGTGGAGGCTAGCATCTCTGCTAGACTAGTTGGAGGCTTGGCGGCTCCTGACACGTGTCAGTACTGATGTGTGTCAGGGCATTAGTGCGGACATGCTAGGAAGCCGGCGGTGGCTGACGACCTTTTGGTGTGTCAGCCGTATAATCCAGCGGCCGCGGCCATCATTACCGGAAGATCCGCGCAGAAAAATGGCGGATCCGTAGGCTATCCTGGCGGATGTCCACGTGGAAGCCATAGGTTATGGGTAAATTTTCGGGGCTTTCAGGATTCTAAAAAATTATCGGTCAGTGTCGATGGATCCAAAATTAATTATCGAACAGTTTAGCAATAAGTTTTGGAAAAAATTCTGTCAATTTCTGAAATATAAGTATCCTTGTTGTATTATGCCTAAAAGCCCATTTTTGCTCCGGGGGTGCTGCCTATTGCTCCCCTGTAAGAGGCGCTGCTCCCTTGACCCCTGCTTGCTAACCGGTTAGCGGGACCGCCGTACTGGCTTTACGTAGCACACTAAATTTAGTAGGTGTCAAGATGGGTTCACAATTGCAGAATTGAGGGTTAATAGCTACCCCCTCATTAGAATTGTCTTATCTGTAAGGCGATTTTGATGATAGTGAACTCGGGAGAAGGGATGGTAAAAGAAACCAAAGTGATGTCTAGGTCAGTGCCTAGACATGTTTGGGTGAGAGACATGGTTGAAAAGGAAGATAGAAAAAGAAACCACAAGGATGTTTAAGCAATTGTTCCTAAACATTTATTGGTGGAGAATGTGACCGAATTTGATAAATAAACGGGATAATGGACCACAGGGATGTTTAAGAAATCATTCCTAAACATTTATGGGTGGAGAATGTGACTGAATTTGATAAATAGAAGGGAGAATAGACCACAGGGATTTCTAGGTGATCGTCTCTAGGCATTTATGGGTGGAAACGAACTGATAAATGGAAGCGGAAAAAGGAACCAAAGGGATATCTAGGCTAGTGGCTATATATTTTTGGGTGAAGGATGGGGCTGACTTGAATAAAAAACCGGGGAAGGAATCAGAGGGATGTCTAGATTATCATTTCTAGACATTTCTGGGTGAAGGATTTGGATGGATTTTGGATAAAAGGGTGGAAAAAAAAGGAACTAGAGGGATGTCACTGTTTAGACATTGCTGGGTGAAGGATGCGGTTGATTTAAAATGAATGAGGATGGAAAAGGGAATCAAATTGACGTCTAATTGAGGATTTAGATGTTTTTGGATGGAGGACATGATCGACTCAAAATAAGGGGAGATGGGAAAGGAACCGCAGGGATGCCTAGGTGATTGTTTATAGACATTTATGGATTGATTGATAAAGGAAGACGCTTCTAGTCTCTTTAGGAGATTTTACATGATTGGCATCAGAACTGTTTATCTCTTGGATGAAAGATGGTTACCACGGTCAAAATCGGGTGAAGGAAGACTGCTTAGCTTGGAAGCATAGTCAGAATGGTACCGCGATCAGAATTGGGTGGAAGATTATTGATTTTCTTGGAGGAGACCTAGCTAAATGCATAGGTTAATAGTTACTCGAAAGGGATCCTTGCTATGTGCAAAGATCGTCTGAAAAAGGGGGATCTTGCTCCATGCAAAGATTTTCTGGAAAGGAAAACATTGCTCTGTGCAAAGGTTGTCTAAAAAGGGGGACCTTGCTTTGTGTAAAGATTGTCTGGAAAGGAAAACCTTGCTCTGTGCAAAGGTTGTCTATAAAGGGAAACCTTGCTTTGTGCAAAGGTTGTTTGAAAAAGGGGGGACCTTACTTTGTGCAAAGGTTGTCTTATTGATGCAAGATATGAGTACGAAGGCTATCTTGGGATTGTCTGAAGATGAGAATGTTTTGATGAATAGAGTATTTGGACCACTGAAAGGTTGACATAAACCACTATGGCATTAAAGAAGGGGTAATTATTCTGAAAGGTGCTAATCAGATTCGAGAAGGTGTCCGATTTGAGAGGGTTTTCTGTAATCTTTGTAAGGTATTAGATTTGAGGGGTTTTTTTTTTTTTTTTTTTTGTAGAAGCACCACTTTTAAGGGTAGTGACTTGAATGGAAGGTGACTTTGTCACTTTGACAACAAATAGGTTCAGTTTTGATTGATTCTGGTTTGGACCAAAGGGTTTACTTTGGTATTGAAATATTTTCTGCCAAAAAAGGTTTTTGGGCTTCAACGAATGTTTGGTGATTTAGGGATGATTGTGTCAAAATAGGTTTAGAGAGATGAATTCAGGCTTAGAGAGTTAAGGATGCCAAAATGGGTTTAGGCTTTGAGAATAATTTTTTACTCGGGCTTTGAGGATGATTGATTTTCATTATGCCAAGGAACTTGGGCTTAAAGGACAATTTATGAAGCATGATTGATTTTGGTTGTGCTAAGGAACTTTGGCTTCTAAAGGATGATTTATGAAACATGATTGATTTTGGTTGTGCCAAGGAACTTAGGCTTATGAAGGTGAAGGGTTGGGCCTTTTGGAAGGCCTGAAGGGATTTTGCTGAGATTGAAGGGACTTTGGAAGTCACACTTTATCTGTTAGATTTTGCCGGATTTCCACTTGATTTGATGGGTCTTTGAATATGGAGAGGAGTTTGTTTGGCTTGATGCAATGAGCATTTGACTTGCATGTCACTGATGCGGGGTAAAGGTCATTTAGCTGCTTCAGCTGAGAAGGTAACTTTGAAGACGACTTGACAATTTTGAAGGTGATGCCTCTGACAAAGGATAAAGGCAACTCAGCTATTTTAGGTTTGAAATGTGAGGAATTGAAAAAAAATGATGACTTGGAGGGTGTGCCTTTTATGAGATATTCCTTTTACTTTCAGAAATGATCCTTGGTAAAAATGAAGGTGATGCCCCCTGATGGGACCTTCCTTTTACTTTCAGAGATGATCCTTGGTAAAAATGAAGGTGATGCCCCTATGATGGGACCTTTCTTTTACTTTCGGAGATGATCCTTGGTAAAAATGAATGTGATGCCGCCTTATGGGACCTTCCTTTTACTTTTGCAGATGATCCTTTGTAAAAATGAAGGTGATGCCGCCTGATGGGACCTTTCTTTTACTTTCAGAGATGATCCTTGGTAAAAATGAATGTGATGCCCTTGATTGGACCTTCCTTTTACTTTCGAAAATGATCCTTGGTAAAAATGATTTTGCTTTCTTATGCAGATTATCTTAGATTATGCTTGGTAAACTTATAGGGTGGTCCATCGGATAGAGGTGACTATCTATTGGATGGAGGTGATTTCAACTTAGCTGGATATCTCGGAAGAGTAAAAATGTTTAGTGGATGACCCTTGATGGCTGCAGAGGAGGAGGGGCATTAGCTCGACTTATGCGTGATGGTATATGACTGCGGATGATTGCATATGCATGGATGTTGGTGAACAGATGATGCATGTTTATGTATGCATGTTTTGGGATTCATGAACTTTTTGTTTAATTTCTACGTTATGGATGACTTGTGATGATGCATGCAATAGATGAATGTATGGATGCAAGAGGGTGAATTCATGGATTTGCTCTGTGTATGTTATGAATGCAATTTGCATGCGATGTTGACTCCTAAACATGATCTTGAAACAAAGTGACTAGTAGGTTGCGAAATAATTCTTTGGCGGGTTCCTAAGGCTATCTTAGGAAGATCTGATAGAAACTTTGCTAGGCTGCTAAGGCTGTCTTAGGAAGGTCTGACAAATCTGTGATATTTTTTAGTGATGACCATGATGGGTAATCTAAACCCTAAGCAGAAAGGTGTTTGTGCATACTAGATACCTTGAACCAATGATTGATTATCTGAAAAGGTGATTTAATAAGATGGGAAAAGGAACCAACTCGATTTCTAGGTGAGTGTTTAAACACTTTTGGGTGACGGGTGTGGTTGATTTCAAGATAAAGGAGGATGGAAAAGAGAGCCTCGACCTATAGTGAGTTGACTTAAGAGATTTTGAAAAAATTTTGGTATGAGGATAGCCTCGACCTATGGCGAGTTAGCTTGAGAAATTTTGAAAAGATTATGATATGAGGAGAGCCTCGACTTATGGCGAGTTGACTCGAGAAGTTTTGAAAATATTTTGGTATGAGGAGAGCCTCGACCTATGGGGAGTCGGCTTGAGAAGTTTTGAAAAGATTCTAGTATGAGGAGAGCCTCGACCTATAGCGAGTGGGCTCGAGAAGTTTTGAAAAGATTCTAGTATGATGAGAGCCTCGACCAATGGCGAGTGGGCTCAAGAAGTTTTGAAAAGATTCTAGTATGAAGAGAGCCTCAACCTATGGCGAGTGGGAAGTTTTGAAAAGATTCTGGTGTGATGAGAGCCTCGACCTATAGCGAGTCGACTCGAGAAGTTTTGAAAAAATTTTGATATGAGGAGAACCTTGACTTATGGTGAGTCAGCTTGAGAAGTTTTGAAAAGATTCTAGTATGAAGAGAGTCTCGACCTATGGCGAGTCGGCTTGAGAATTTTTTTAAAAGAGTTTGGTATGAGGAGAGCCTCAACCTATGGTGAGTTGGCTTGAGAAATTTTTGAAAAGAGTTTGGTATGAGGATAGCCTCGACCTATGGTGAGACGCTCGAGAAATTTTAAAAAGAGGAGAGCCTCGATATATGGCGAGTCGTCTCGAGAGATTTTTGAAAAGGGGAGAGCCTCGACCTATGGTAAGTCGACTCGAGAGATAAGATTTAATCATTCGAGTGGACCCTTTTGACTTAGCTGATTGGGTGAAGGACCCTTGGTGAAGAGATTTGGTTGATTCTAATTTAAAGGAATTGACCTATCTGTTAGGCGATCTAGGTCTTGGGTTTTGGAGATTGGACTCTCTTTGAGCAGTGAGAGGGATATGCTTTAATTTCGATCTACGGTGGGACATTTCAAGTGGCTTAGTTTCATCAAGGTGCCGGGGCTTTGAAATGGGAGGTAGGCTTTCTACTTTCGCTTGGGATTTAAAGTTGGGGTTTTTGAAAGGTGCGAGTAGTCTTGAATTTGTCGAGAAATTCGGGGTTCAAAGGTGGGTTGTGGGCTTCTCACAAATGGCTTGGGCGATGCATATTTTGCGAGAGGTTTGGTCGATTCTTGTTCTGCCAAGGGCTTCAACTTTGTGGTTTTATTACTATGATTCATGAAAAAGAAAAAATGCATTGTATGGAATAGGAAAACTCTTGGAGATGATGCTTTTTGGGTTTAGCTTAATTGACATAGAGGTCGGGATAGAATTTTAGGAATGAAGGAGAGCCAAATGGTTTGGGTCTTTTGGTGACTTAAGCACTTTGATAGGAAGACACGACTTAGAGATCATGCCCTTGACAAAAGAAGATGGACTGACCGAAGGTTACTCGAAAGAATGTGAATTTCTTCAAAGGACATGCCCCTGATGATAGGTAAAGGCAACTTCACTTAGGATGATTTGACTTTGAACACTTTTTTCATCTTTTTTGATTCTTCAATAAAAAAGGATTGACATAAAGGAAGACGACCCTAAGAAGGGTGGAGTTTCTTGACTGTTTTAGGAAGAAAACGAATAATTGAAAAAGGAGGATAAATTATTTAGACCGACCCGATAGGCTCAAACAGATAGATTTTGACATGACTCAGAATAAAATCCAATTTGAAAGACACATTTTTTTTTATCTCTAACTTCTGCCAGAGTCACCCTTTTAGGTTTTCAACTCGATGAGCTTACTCTGATTTCTACCTAAGCTGCCTTTTCGGGTTTTCAGCTAAGTGAGCCATTTCTCTCTCTCTCTCTCTCTTTTATTTTTGGCAAGAGAACTAAGTAGGGGTGCAATTGATGTAATACTTTTTGGCATAGATAACACGAGAACAATGATGCCTTACAAGACAAAAGATATTTTTACTATGATTTGGATCGCACCTGGGTTGGGCTGCCTATATATCAAATCCATGTAGTTCTTGTTACAGTAGGATTGTCCTTTTTGGAGAATGGATAAAAGTCTGATATTGGCGAAAGATAGACATGACACTCTTGGTATCCGTTTTGCCTACTTTGCAGCTAATTCATTGGATTTTGGCAAACTGACTATTTCCTTCTTAAAGTTCAAGACTTTATATGGCTCTACTTCGATCCACTTTGTAGAGCTAAGATGTACTAGTGTCCGATTGAGGATTTTGGACTTGATTGCCCCAAAAAATAGTTGGCAGGGCTCAGCTTATGATTGTATTTAGTGAAGCTTCAAGGAAGGATTGCCTTGATGTGACTTGGGAACAACTGTCCAATAACTTGGCAGCTAAGTTCTGAGAACTGTTTAGTCTTCAATCTCCGACCAAAATTGAACTTGTCATGATGTGATGGTGTAATGCATGTCTTTTGTTGACAAATTGTATTGACTCTTTGCCTATATATTTTTTTTTCTTATCAATTTTTTTTAATTTTTTTGGTATATCATTCAAGTTGGATTCAAAAAGAAGACACATGAGATGTAAGTTTAAAAATTCAAACTTTTCATTACAAGTTGTATCGAAATTTAAAGACAAACTAGAAAGCTGAATTACATACTCAAAAGGTAAGCAAGAATTAGCAGATTCTGACTTTAGTTGATTACAGACCCAAAAGGAGAGAAACATGACTCGACAAACTCTGATTCTGACTTGGAAAAATTGGGACTCAAAAGAAGAGAAAGAAGCATAAGACTCAACAAACTCTAACTCGGACTCACGATTAAATGGACTTAAATTTACTGTAGGATTCGAATAGGGCATGTCAGCTAGGCCAATGTTCTCTTTAAAGCACTAGTCATTGGCTAGGTCAGATGAATTTGGTAAGGTGTGTTTCTGCTAAACTTTTGGAGCTGAGAAAGTTGATACTGTCCCTAAGGTCGATGGGCACATTGGGTATTGGTGTTTGAGTTTTAGGGTCTTAGGCCAAAAGGTTTTGGGCCTAAGGTGGTGGTGGGCCAAATGTCTTGGGCTTAAGATAGGTGAGTGTTGCGAAAAATCTGCAAGTGCACAGGTCATGAACAAGTAATATAGTGATTAAGTAGAGTATCGATCCCACGGGGAAGGAGTTGAAAATTACCAAAATTATGAATTACCTTATTATTAAGAAAACTGATTAGTTGAGATAAAGAAGAAAATAAAAACAGGTATTAAAAGATAAATTCAATATATGAAAAAGATCTATGATTTAGACTTCATCAATATTACCTATGACTTTTCTATGTTCTCTAAATTGGTTTAATTTCATTGGAATTAATGATTAGATTTCCCTAAATTATATGATGTTCTCTCTCAAGACACAACACAAGTATTTATGTTAACCTTATGTCTACTCTCGTAATCATAAGCAATTAACACAAACCCATTATGTTTTATGAAAATCTTTTAATTAATCACAAAGGAGTATTCTTCTAAGCAACACATTCCCTAGTTCTAATATCTAAATGAAGTAATATTATGCTTCCACTCTGGCTACTTCACATAATATCTTTAATCATGCAAATAGTGATCAATTATTCACAATCATTAAATTCTAAGATAAGAGATTAATTCCAATAATCAAAACTAAATCAATCAAACAAAAATAGTCATAGGCAAATCAAGAAATTACATCTAAATTCTAAAAAGATAAATTAGCTACTCATAATTTAGAAGGAAGAAACAATTAAATTAACAATCAATCTAGCTGAAAATATAATAATAACTTATTATTGAATTGAATAATAAAAGTTTAGAAAGAACTCTTTGTAGGATATAATCTTTGGCGTACACGAGCTCTAAAACTTATCTTCTTAATCAAAATGAAAATAAAAAGAAATGAAACTAAGAAATATAAATCTCTCTAAATATTTGCTTATTTGATTGAATGATAATTTGAAGGATGGGTGGTAATGCCTATTTATAGACAACTTCTACCTTCTTTTTCCATAATCTTACATCATTGTCTGCATCATTATTACTATGACACCATTGCTTACATCATTAATATCATGACATCATTGCTTACATTATTAATGTCATTTTGATTTGTAAAATAAAATAAAATAAAATAAAATACTAAAAGCATGTTATCATTTATTTATAAATTATTAGAATTATTTATTTCTCAAAATAAGTAATAATATTATTAAATTCTCAACAACTGAACCAAAATTTGAGTTTAAACAGGTAAAATAACTTTAAGAAAATAGAATTATCACACCTAAAACTTAAGATTTTGCTTGTCCTCGAGCAAAACTGAAAGAAAATACAAAACCTAAATTAGTCCACTTTCGTAGGAAATCACGATTGCATTTAGCATATGCAACAAGCCATTAAACCTCTAGGTGGTCCCATAGAGGATGAGTTGTAGTCTCGTGAGGGATTCTAGTGGTGATACCCACAAACACCTGTAAAATCTAAACTTTCAGCTGTTTATCTCAGAGAACAATAAATGATCACAACTTTGAAATCAAATAAGCATTAAATCAAATCCATATTCATTCAAAAGCTAATTCATCATACAACAATCATACTCAATTGTGTGTGTGTGAAATAACCAATATCAACGGTAAATATGATGTGCATGTTTCAAACAAGTAGAATTCTTATAATCCTTACAATAACAACCATCCGACTTCTAATAAGGAATTAAGCATCATAAGCTTCCCTTTTGGTACGAATCTCCACTACGCCGAAGGCACCACTTGAAATCAAAAAGTCTTTAATATTGGTTGTAATGGGGCAGAGGGGATAGTGATGTGGCTAAAGAATGAAAGGAATAGGATAGCACAAAGGTCCCAAAGACTTCATAGAGTTAGAGACATCATAATATTTTGTAAGAAACACTTCTCAAAACCTATAAATGCATATGAAACATAGGCCAATTAACATTATGTTGGACCTGTACTTCAATCTAAACAACTTTGCAAGATCGTCGGACTTAAGAGATTTTCCTTTATCAGACTTTACATCGAATACATATATAATTATATATATATATATATATATATATATATATATATATATAAATATATATATATATATATATATATATGTATTGTTTTGTTTTTTTTTTTTTTCACACTTGCCTCTTATTCCGATCCCAAATTTTTAATAAATGTCCCTTGCTCATGAAATATGCTTCTCTAGCTCCAATTTATCTTTAGAACAAGGGTAAGGATATAAACATGTTTGAGCTGGGTGAGTGATATGGTTCTCAAAGAAAATAGCTAATCAATGTAGGCTCAAATTGGCTAACTAGGGGGATGCTCTCTTGGACCATCAATCGGGGAACTGACTGATTTGACTTTATAGTAAAAATCCTAATGCCTTAATCATTTTACAAGTGATACCTGATCAGTCTTTCCCCTTGAAAGACCTCAAGATGAGTTCTAATATTTAATTTCTTCAGGTCGAAATCAAAATGATCATTACAGTGAGGGTATAAGAGCACACATATTCTAGCATGCTTGTCTATGTACCAAATAACATGGCTATTGTGCAAAACAAATATTGAGTATAATTATAATAGACATGTATTAACCAAAGAATAACATCAAGGTTCAAAATAATACTCATCATGAATCAAAACCATGACATTAAAGCTCAATTCTCATCACAGTGGCTGAAAGTCTTCCTAAAAACCTAGAGCTAGACTCAAAATTCTAAAAATTTTAGACACTTGTTTTTTAAATCACAGAAATTAAAGATGAGTATCAATAGCACAAAAGTAACTCTTTACTCAACCATCTCTCTCTTTCTATTTTTTTTTTTTTACTTTTCTTTTTGAAAATAGAAAAGAAAATCATAGAAATTAAAGATGTGTATCAAAAGTACAAAAGTAACTCTTTATTCAGCCATCTTACATTTAATGATTTGGACCTTAAAATTTGAGACAACAAATCTTTTTTTTTTTTTTCAAATGACAATTATCTCCTTCCCAACCTATTCGAGACATTGTCCCCAATGTATACTATAGATAAGTAAAGAGTAAAGAATTTCACTTGATCTAGTGTTATTAAAGCAACAAAAAGAAAAAAAAAATACTGTAAGTAAAACCATAAGAGTTAAGAAAGTTACAACTGGAGATTCAGATCTAATACACGCTTTTTACTGCTACTGTCCTTGGGGTGCCAGACCACTTGTGCCATCAATGGATCAGGTTCGGGTACAAAGTTTTATAGTTGGTCAATCAATTGATCAGTAGTTGAAGCAGAGACTAGGATGCATCGACTGGCTTGTGTCATAAAACCTTGTTCCACAGCATGATCAAGAAAAGATAATAAACCATCATAAAAACCGTCAACATTAAGTAACCCAAATGGTTTTTTATGAAGATTTAGTTGGGCCCAAGACACAATGTTGAAGATATCTTCAAATATTTCTAGACCACCAGGAAATGCGATAAAGGCATCAGCATTGTGATGCATATATGCCATTTGTTTGTATATGCTTATGACTTGTAACTCATTACGTATAATCCCACAGGTGATGTCTTTATTTTTAGCCAAAGCCTTTAGAATTATACCTAGGACTCTGCTACCTCCAATATATGTAGAACTTGAGACACAACCCCTTAACCCTAAACTACCTCCCCCAAACACCAAATTAATTTTTCGTTCAGCTAAAATTTGACCAAGTTCATTGGCTGTCTTCCAGTACTCTTCATTCTTATCAAAGTTTGGACTACAGAAGACACAAATAGTTTTGAATCTATGTGTTAAGGGTTCTACCATTTCTATTCACTATCTCTCCTAAAAGTTATATGTATACTAATAATGCTGAATATGTATATAAGGAAAAGATATGGAAGTGAAAGAACAGTTCAATGGAGTAAAGAACAGTCTAATGGGGTAAAGGTGGCTGTTGATTAAAAAATAATAAATGTTAGGTGTACAAATGTCAAAAAGAAAACATGGAAAAAAGTTGTTGAAAGTAAAAAAATCTAAAAAAAATCAAAACTTAGAGATTCGTACAAAAAAATTCAAAAAGTAACTGTGGGATGCAGAAAAATAATATAACTAAAAGTCAAAAGTTGATCACTATGTAGAGATTGAGGTCGTGCAGAAAATTCAAAAAGTAATAGTGGGATGCGGAAAAATAATACAATGAAAAGTCGAAAAGTTAGTGATACACTTGACTGTAAACAGTAGTTGTGATTGTGGCTCACATCTTCCTCTGGTTTTTCATCCAGTAACAGCTTGAATGCCTTCTATGAGTCGAGGATAGGCTTCCCATCTAGTTTTCTTATTAACTGGAAAACTGGGTCTTTTAACGTCAGATCCCCTAGACTGTAGTGCTGTTACTCTTTTTTGAATAAGTTCCATAAATCTAAAAGAACACGATGGACTAGTCCACAAGGATGCGCCTCAAGAGTTTGTAGGATATTTTCCAGAGACTCCTTACTCAACCCATCCTTTATAAATTCAATTTTGTCTTCTCGATTTATGGACACATATCCAATGCTACCACAACGTGTATTACAATTCCATCTCGTGCATTTGTAGCAGACTCTCATTCTCTTAGATTTCCTTTTTTTCGAGTAAGAACTTCTTCCCATTCTTGGTAAATGTTTAACGAAAGAGTCATCAAACTCTCCTGCTAGTCGTACCTTGGCTTCAATAATCCACCGGATATGCTCGGGAAGACCCAGACGCCTAAATGTCTTCATTCTTTCCAATCTGCATATGTAGATTTTCCTGAGTATATCTTGGGGAAGAGTTGGAAACTTATTTTTGAGTGTTGCAAGAGTAACTTCCATACCTAATTGATTAATTAAGAAAATGAAAGAGAAATTTAACAAAAAAATAAACAAAAGGAAACCAAATAAAAAAGAAAATTTGGGTTACCTCCCAAGAAGCGTTTGGTTTATAGTCACCAGCCTGACTTCTTCAGTTGTCTCACATGGGATGCTTGAGAAGTACTCTCATTTACCTCCCCAATATTGCTACAAAACTCACAAACACTAAAATAAAAGGAAATAAGCAATTAAGAAAAGAACATAAAAATTAAAAGAAGTAAAGAAGTTTGAAATTTGAAATTTGGGTTGCCTCCTAAAAACGCTTAATTTATAGTCTTTAGCTTGACTATCTCAGGATGTTGGTTACATGACATCTTTTAAGGAGTAGACTGCTCCTTTTTCCATTATATCACCATTGAAATAAGGTTTGAGGCACTGCCCATTAATTTTGAAAGTTTCCAAAGCCTCATTTTGTATCTCAACAGCTCCATAGGGATGAACTATGACTACTCGAAAGGGACCTGACCACCTTGATTTGAGCTTTCTAGGAAAGAGTTTGAGGTGAGAGTTATAAAGTATAACTTGTTGCCCTTCTTCAAATTGACGCTTATGAATGTGCTTGTCATGCCAAAACTTGGTTCTTTCCATATAGATTCTTGCATTCTCATAAGCTCCCAATCTAATCTCTTTAAGCTCACTTAGTTGAAGCAACCTCTTGAAACCTGCCACTTTTAAATCCATGTTCAATTCCTTAATAGCCCAATAATCCTTGTGTTCAAACTCTACAGGTAGATGGCATGCTTTTCCAAAGACAAGTCTATAAGGAGACATGCCAATGGGAGTCTTGTAAGCTGTCCTATAAGCCCAAAGAGCATCATCAAGCTTCTATGCCCAATCTTTTGTTAAGTTGTTAATAGTCTTCTCCAATATGTGCTTCAACTCACGATTTGAAATTTCTACTTGACCACTTGTTTGAGGATGATAAGGTGTGGTGACCTTGTGAGTTACTCCACACTTCTTGAACAAGGCATCAAAAGAACGATTGCAAAAATGAGAGCCTTCATCACTAATAATCGCTCTTGGAACTCCAAATCTAGAAAATATTTTTTTCTTCACAAACTGCATCACCACTCTAGAGTAATTGGTAGGTCTTGCAATGGCTTCAACCCACTTTGATACATAATCCACCACTACCAATATATATTGATTATTGTTATCTCCTCTATATTTTGATGATTCCAAAACTTTATTTAATTAAACTTATATTCATTGAATATATGAGATTTAATGCAAATAGATATATATTGCCTAACTTCTAGTCTTTGTTAGTTGTTTAAATATATTGATAGGCTTTTATATATTCACCGCCTTGAAATCCAAGTTCACCACGGTGAAAAAGTTGGCGGGTAAACAAGAAATTCAAATAAAGATAGTTCATTGACCTGCAGATCATTTTCACTGCCTTGAAGTTTAAGTTAACCGCCGTGAATTTTACACAGAAGCGATTTGGATTTTTATCTACAAAAGTTCACCGCTTTGAAGATTGTTTTCATCGCCTTGAAGTTCAACTTCACCACCGTGAAGTCAAAATTCACCACCTTGAATTTTATACAGAAGCGAATTGAAAAGTTATCAAAAAGGAGTTCACCGCCTTGAAGTTCATCTTCACTGCCTTGAATGTCAAGTTCACCGCCGTGAACTCAAAATTCACCTCCGCGAACACGTCAAATCAAACAAAATCTGAAAGAGTTTATAGCCGTTGGAGACATGGAGGGAGTAGATTTTACTTGGATTTGGAGCCCAACAGTCACATTAATTGCTCCTATAAATATAAGAAAGTTCAAATGAAGTTAAGAACTCTTGCTAAGTGAAAATCAATTGCAATCCAAATAAAAAAGCTTCAATTCTCATATTTATTATTCATACTCTGTTTTAGAACACCAAGCATTATTTCTCTATCTTTTTAAGTGTTCTTCATTCTAAGCTAGTGAATCTTATTGTAATCCTCAACCTAGCTTGTATTCAAGTCTTGTGAGACTTTAAACACAAAAAT
>CATKHJ010344769.1:0-13917 GCA_949750685.1 Vernicia montana | reverse complement strand
CTTAGTGAGCTAATCAATGAATTTTGGCATTTTTAAAAAATTATTCCACCATGATTTAGACTACTGCTTTCCTTTATCTTGGGGCTCTGACCTTTGTCTAGACCATTCTATTGAATTCTTGGTCTAGAGGGAAATCTTGTGAGGATATCAGGTCCTTTTGGGTTTGCCCTTTTATTGAGGTGTTATGCTTGATTACCCAAAAGTGCAATGGGTAACTTCATTAGATTGCCTTTAGCTTCGCCTGCTCCAACTGAAGAGATCACCATTTGGTGTTCACTATTATTTTGACTATCCTTTGATTTGGAGCTAGTGAAGCGGCTATTGATGTGGGCACAAGAATACCTCAAGTTTTGATTCTTCCAATTCATGGTGGTTGATCATGGTGAAATGCAAATGTTTGCCAAAATCCATTGATTTTTTTATTTTTTATTTTTTTAAGAGATGTAATTATTTTGAATTAAACAATAAAGATGGGAAAATAAAAATGCACAAATAACATTTTTATTACAAATGAGAAGATAGTACAAAGTAGAAGAAGAATACAAGAATGACAGACTACTCGAACTCAAACTTGGACTTTGAACATGGACTCGGACTTAAATTTGGATTTTGGACACAGACTCTGAACATGGACTCAGACTCGAATTTGAATTTGGACTCAATCTCAGACAAATCGGATTGACTGAGCTTAAACTCTTCCATAAGATGCTACTTGGGCCGAGGTGAGGTGGGATGAGGTGGGGTCTGGCTTTCACTTTAGTGATGGATTTGGCTTGAAAGGGAAAGTGGATTATCGGTTTTAGCCTCAAAGGTCATGGGGTTCAATTTCTTCATCCCTATTAAGATCAGTGGTGGAGAACTCAAGTTGAAATGATTCCCCTCGGATGTAATCTTCAACCCTTAATGCAGTTGCAACCAAACCTTTAAAGGTAGGCAGGTATTGGGTTACCAAGTGAGATTGGTAGGCTGGAAGTGTGTTCTTGACAATGATATCTACTTGTTCTTGTTCAGTTGGCCTATTTACCATTTGAGCTGCTTTAGCCCTCCACCTTGTAAGGAACTTGGAGAAAGACTCATTTGGGAGTTGTCTGGTGGTTTTCAAATCTCGCCGAGTGACATTTTCTTCAGTAATGTAATGATATTATTTGACAAAAGCATTACAGATATCATCCCATGTTCTCTTTTGGCTCTTGTCCAGTCAAAGAAACCATTTCTTGGCTACATCAGTTAGGGATTGTTGGAACAACTGAGTAAGGAGTTCATTGCTAAGTCCCGAAGGTTGCATTGCCCCAACATATATCTTCAAATGGGTCTTGGGGCAAGAGGTTCCATCAAAACTCTCCAGTTCAGGCATTTTGAATTTTGAAGGAAGTCTGGCATTAGGAAAGAGGGTTAGCGAGCTGACATCTACCCAGTCATCATGCCTTTTGAGGTTTTTAAGGGCCCTTTCCATGGCTTTAAGCTTCTCCATGAATATACTCAAGTCAGGGTGAGAGAAAGCTTCCTTCCTTTGAAAAGGATTCGCAAGAGAGGAAATAGTAGATTAGGTTTAGGCTGGAACAGGATTGGCCCGGTTCAGATTTAGGGTAGTCTGGTCTAAAACTGGGTTTATGCTGGTCGAGTTAAGGATGGTTTGGATAATCATAGTCCAAACTTCCTAAATGATAGAATTCCGTTGTTCTTCAATTTGGACTTGTTGTGCATTCAGAGCGGAGGTAAGAATAAATTGGAGAATTTCCTCTTGCTTTTTAAGGATGGTGTCCATGGTATCCATATCTATCATCTTGGCCATTGGTACCTTGAAGAAAAACCAAAAGAAAATCCAGTGAGTGGTTGGTGGTGATATGAAAAGATAATGGGAGTAGGGTAAGGTGGGGTCTGTCTTCCATATAGTGATGGATAAGGTGGGATCTGTCTTCCATATAGTGATAGGTAGGGTAAGGTGGGGTCTGTCTTCCACATAGTGATGGGTAAGGTAAGGTGGGGTTTGTCTTCCACATAGTGATGGGTAGGGTAAGGTGGGGGTCCTTTCTAGTATGAGGTTCCCTTTTTGGTAGGAAGAGGTTTTCCTTTCTAGTAAGATAGTTGGATAGATTGATGGTCCTTTCTGGTAGGATGGTTGGATAGATTAATGGTCCTTTCTGGTAGAAAGAGGTGATAATCCTTTCTAGTAGGAAAAGGAAAAATGATGGTCAGAGCAGCCATGACAATTGGGTTGGCCATGAGGGTAGGGGTATGCAGACTCTGAGGGAAAAGGATTCCATATAGTATTGTGGGTCAACTGTCATAGGACTTTGAGTATGATGGGCCAAAGATATTAGGCTTTAAGGATTTAGGGTATATTGGGCCATAGGTTATTGGACTTAGGGATAATGGGTTGGTCTTTGAAGGTAATGGGCCAAAGGTGTTGGGCTGAAGGGTGGTATGTTGGGCTAAAGGTAATGGGTAAGGTACCTTGGATAAGGAGTAGGGTCAAAGTGATGAAGGTCAAGGGTGAGGACTAGGGGCACCCGAGTTTTGGGTTGGATAAGGGGCAATGGTGTTTAAGGTTTGTGGGCCGAAGGTGATTGGATCGAGGTGAGGGTTTGACCTTTCTTCAGTTCAAGCCTCCATTTGAAATGAATGCATTTTTTTGTACATTATGAATGCATGATATGCATGGAAAAAACATTTCATGAAGATGTTATTATACAAGGCTTTGAGTATGGTACATACAACCTAAGGTCAGGTTCTAGGTTCATTACATGAAAGGGTAAGGGTGGCTTGCATAGGGTACCTGTCACACTGGAGCAGTGATATACCTAACCATATATGAGTCAAAGAGCCTCGTGTGGGTCCAACAGTACGTGCATACTCATAAATATCGCAGGGTGGATGATTTCACTATCGGCAAGCAGACCTAAGGAAGGTTGCCCACTCGATGTTACTTTCTATCCATTGTTTTCCTAAGAAATCTAGGTTGAAAGGCAAAGAGCCTATGCATGTGATGCATGAAAGCCATTTTTGCATTAAAAGTGCCAAACTTTTGATTTAAAGCAATTATTAGTCCACTTGTCTTTTATAAAAAAGAATTCCTCCCCAGTGGAGTAGCCAACTATGAGGCCTCGCCCGAGCACTGGTCCAATCCACTAGAGGGGATCAAAATGCTCATTCGGGTTTGTACTCACGATGGAACCCTCGGGTTTGGATTGGTTGATTTTGAAAATTGATTTAGGAGTCGCCACCTTAATTTTATTTTATTTGGGAAAAGTTAAGAAAAACCCAATTGATTAACTCCAATTATATTCGAATGAAAAAGTGCACTAGTTCTCAATTACCAAAGATGATTCGGGGACTAGGTTTTCGGTTAATTTAATTGGTTTGGCAAATTTAATAAACAATGGCTTAAAATGGATTTCATGAACAATTATAATACATGAACAATTATATAATGCTTGAATTAAAGTAAAGTAAAGAAATAAAGAAAATAACAGAATTAAATAAAAAAAAGCAATGAAAACACAAAACCTAAACTATGTGAAGAAGGTGAAAAAGGAGGAATGTTTATTTTAATTGGATTTGATACTTTAGATAAGCATGCCTACGTATCCCTTTGAATGGGAATCAAAATCCACGTAGTTCGCCCTTCTTGCGAAGGGGGTTTGTTTAGTTTGAACCATTTATCATGTTTTAGATTGATTGATTTAAAGGTGGGTTGATTAATTAGTTAACCTGGTTGATTTACCAAGTTGGATTAATTATTTCAGATTTTAATTAACTAACAACCTAGATAAACCAATCTAATTAACTACCTAAGAAAAATAAAATAAATAGATAAATAAATAAATAAAAGAAAAAGAGAAAGGAAAAGAAAATAAATACCTTAGGATGGCGGAGACTTGTCTCAGTCAGCGGTGGACTAGCCTCGGATGGCCGGATCGCAATTTCACCTTCTCGGACGGCTACTAGGATGGCGTTATTGGGACTCTCTCGAACTGATTTGAGAGAAAAACCTCGAAATGACCACCCAAAAACTTTAAACTAAAAGGCACATTCTTTACGAACCAAGACTTAGAAAACTGCTTGCTTTTGATCAATTAGCTTGATTTAGCAAGTGGTGAGTGTGTTTTGAGAGCTGAAGGGGGGTAGTTTATATAGGTTGAGAGCCAAGGGTCAAACTGCACGTTTTCCAATGTGGGATAGTGAAAAAAAGAAGCAGTGACCTCATACAGCCATGCGGTCAGTATGCAGTCATGAAGTGGTGACCGCATATGACTATACGGTCACCACATGGGACTATGCGGTGACCGCATAGGCCTATGCAATCACTGCATTGGCCTATGCGGTGATGGGCCCTGTAACAGCCTGTTCGGCCAGTTTTTGACCCTTTTTGACCCGTTTTAGTTTTCGGGACCCGAGGACTGTCTTGAAGGCTCAATACGGTATAGAATAGTGCAAAATTAAGGGTTCACAGCTGCCCCCTCATAAGAATTATCTTATTTGTAAGGTGATTCTGATGATAGTGAATCTGAGGATGAGGGATGGAAAAAAGAAACCAAAGTGATGTCTAAGTTAGAATTTGGACATGTTTGGGTGATAAAATGATATGGAAATGGAAAAAGAACCATAGGGATATTTAGGTGATCGTTGCTAGACATTTATGGGTGGATTGATTGGTAAAAGAAGCTTGCTCCTGGTATCTTTGGGTGATTTGGGATGGAAGTGAAGTGATATCCTTGATTTGCTTGGAAAAAAGATCCTAAGGCTATCCTATGATGGGTCTGATTATAGAAGAGAAACCTAATTCAGATTTAAGGTATGGATCCTAAGGCTATCCTTAGATAGGTCTGATTATAGAAGGGAGACCTATTTCAGATTTAAGGTATAGATCCTAAGGCTATCCTATGATAGGTCTGATTATAGAAGGGAAACCTAAATCAGATTTAAGGTATGGATCCTAAGGCTATCTTAGGATAGGTCTGATTATAGAAGGGAAATATATTTCAGATTTAAGGTATAGATCCTAAGACTATCTTAGGATAGGTCTGATTAAGAAGGGAAACCTAATTCAGTTTAAGGTATAGATCCTAAGGCTATCCTAGGATAGGTTTGATTTGAGATTGATTTGTTTGGGTGAAGGACCCTATGACTGCTTGATTCAGGAATTCGTATTGGATCCGTCTTGATTAATGGAATTCGGATTTATGATTCGTCTTGATTCGGGAGCTCTGATTAGCAATCTGTTTAGTGTGAAATGTATCTAAACATGTAAAATTATGAATTGGATACCTTGAACCTGCGAAGGGTCAACTTGGTAGGAGAGTGCTGATCTTTTGGGAGAAAGAGTGCCCCCATTTTGGAAGGATAATAAAAAGTGACTCGATTATTTGGCTTTTGGAAAAAGTTAAGGCTAGGTCAGATTTTGGCCTAGGAGGATGATGAAAAGTGGCTCGGTTAGGTTTGGCCCTTGAAAGGCTCAGTCAGGTATGGCTTGGAAGGTTATTCTGAAAAGCTCATTCCGATGTGGCCTGAAAAGTTATCTTGGAAGGCTCGGTCAGGTGTGGCCTAGAAGGTTATTCTGGAAGGCTCATTCAGATGTGGCCTGGAAGGTTATTCTAGAAGGCTCAATCAGGTGTGGCCTGAAAGGTTATTCTGGATGGCTCATTTAGGTGTGGCTTGGAAGGTTATTCTGGATGGCTAGGTCAGGTTTATTTCGAAGAAGATAAGGTAGGAAAGCTCGGTCAGGTATGGCTTTAGAGAAGATTACGTGGGAAGGCTTGGTCAGATTTGGCTTTAGAGAAAATTAGGTACGAGGGCTTGGTCAGGTTTGGCCTTTTCAAAAAGAAAAGATTGGGGGTTGGCTTTTATGTGACCCATCTGTTAAGAGTTTACCTCTGGACATGGCTTTTGAAGGTGATTTGACCAGTTGGTTTGCCCTCTGATTTTACTTGGATCTGGAAGGATGGTATGATTTGCTAAAGAAGCATGGGATGGGCTTTAACTAGTTTGGGCCCTTTTTAATCAGCTTAAGGATGATAGGTCTTGGAAGTCATGGCTTTACTCTGGCTTTGCTAAGGAAACTTGGCTTCAGGGATTATGAGGTTTTGGGAAACTTGGGATTTTTGGTGGACTCGGCCCTTGGAACATGAGATTTTTCCAAGGAGACTTATGTTTGAAAGAATGGTAGGTTGGACCTTTTGAAAGGTGTTAGGGAGGTTGTATGATTTTTCTATTGTAGCATTATTTATGGAGAAGACAAGCACAACTTATCTTATTGTCTGAGACTAAATAGACTCTTAGAGTGACAAAACTCTTGGGGGAGACATTGAATTGATTTTGGACAACGACTCAGAAGATGCGCCCCTTGACTGATGATAGGAGCTAATTAGCTTTTTGAGTTAACAGACTTTGACAGACGACTTGACGAATATACCCTTAATGGATGATAAGAGCTATTTAGCTTTTTGAGCTAAAAGACATGACATGCGACTTGAAGAATATACCCCTTATGAATGATAAGGGCTATTTAGCTGCTTGATCTAAGAGACGTGACGGATGACAGGAAGGATATGCCTCTAATGAATGATAAGAGCTACGTGACGGATTATAGGAAGGATATGCCCCTGCTGAATGATAAGAGCAACGTGACAGATTGACAAAAAGGATATGCCCCTATTGCATGATAAGGGCAACGTGACTGATTGACAGAAAAGATATGGAGAACATGCCTGTGGCGAATTGATAGAAGACGACGATTCGAAAGGTGAGCCCCTAATGAGGGTTCAGCCAGAGGATGCTAATTTAGCAAGATATGCCCTTGATGTGGGATAAGGACATAAGAGACAGAATGATTTGACTATGATGACTTTTTTTTTTTTTTAGCTCTAACTTCTGCCCGAGCCGCCCTTTCGGGTTTTCAACTCGACGAGCTTGCTCTAATTTATGCCTAAGTCACCCTTCCATGTTTTCAATTTAACGAGCTAATCAATGAATTTTGTCATTTTTAAAAAATTATTCTACCATAATTTGGACTACTGTTTTCCTTCATCTTGGGGATCTGACCTTTATCTAGACCATTCTACTGAATTCTTAGTCTAGAGGGAAATCTTGTGAGGATATCAAGTCCTTTTGGGATTGCCCCTTTGTTGAGGTGCTATGCTTGATTACCCAAAAGTGCAATGGGTAACTTCATTGGATTGCCTTTAATTTCGCCTGCTCCAACTTAAGATATCACCATTTGGTGTTCACTATTATTTTGACTATCCTTTGATTTGGGGCTGGTAAAGTGGCTATTGATGTGGGTACAAGAATACCTTAAGTTTTGATTCTTCCAATTCATGGTGGTTGATCATGGTGAAATGCAAATGTTTGCCAAAATCCATTGATTTTTTTATCTTTTTTTTTTTTTTTGGAGATGTAACTATTTTGAATTAAACAATAAAGATGGGAAAATAAAAGTGCACAAATAAGATAAATGTTTTATTACAAAGGAGAAGATAGTACAAAGCAGAAGAAGAATACAAGAATGACATACTCAGACTCGAACTCAATCTTGGACTTTGAACATGGACTTAGACTCAAATTTGGATTTTGGACACAGACTCTAAACATGGACTCAGACTCGAATTTGAATTTGGACTCAATCTCAGACACATCGGATTAGCTGAGCTTAAACTCTTCCATAACATGCTACTTGGGAAGATGTTAGGTGGGATGAGGTAGGGTCTGGCTTCCACTTCGGTGGGTTCAATTTCTTCATTACTATTCAGATCGGTGGTGGAGAATTCAAGTTGAAATGATTCCCTTCAGATGTAATCTTTAACCCTTGATGCAGTTGCAACCAAAGCTTTGAAGGTGGGTAGGTATTGGGTTACAAGTGAGCTTGGTAGGCTGGACGTAGGCTCTTGACAATGATATCCATTTGTTCTTGTTCAGTTGGCCTGTTTACCATTTAAGCTGCTTTAGCCCTCCACCTTATAAGGAATATGGAGAAAGACTCATTTGGGAGTTGTCTGGTGGTTTCCAAATCCCACCGGGTGACATCTACTTCAGTATTATAATGATATTGTTTGACAAAAGCATTACAGATATCATCCCATGTTCTTTTTTGGCTCTTGTCCAGTGAAAGAAACCATCTCTTGGCTGCACCGGTTAGGAATTGTTGGAACAACTGAGCAAGAAGTTCATTGCTAAGTCCCAAAGGTTGCATTACCCCCACATATATCTTCAAATAGATCTTGGGGCAAGAGGTTCCATCAAAACTCTTTAGTTCAGACATTTTGAATTTTGGAGGAAGTCTGGCATTAACAAAGAGGGTTAGGGAGCTGACATCTACCCAGTCATCATGCCTTTTGAGGTTGTTAAGGGTCATTTCCATGGCTTCAAGCTTCTCCATGAATGTACTCAGGTCAGGGTGAGAGAAAGCTTCCTTCCTTTGAAAAGGATTCGTAGGAGAGGAAATAGTAGATTAGGTTTGGGTCGGAACAGGATTGGTCCTGTTCAGATTTAGGATAATCTGGTCTAAAACTGGGTTTGGGTTGGTCAGGTTAAGGATGGTTTGGATAATCATAGTCCAAACTTCCTCAATGATAGATTTCCGTTGTTCTTCAATTTGGACTTGTTGTGCATTCAGAGCGGAGGTAAGAATAGCTTGGAGCCTTTCCTCTTGATTTTTAAGGATGGTGTCCATGGTATCCATATCTATCATCTTGGCCATTAGTACCTTGAAGAAAGACCAAAAGAAAATCCAGTGAGTGGTTGGTGGTGATATGAAAAGATAATGGGAGTAGGGTAAGGTAGGGTCTGTCTTCCATATAGTGATGGATAAGGTGGGATTTGTCTTCCACATAGTGATAGGTAGGGTAAGGTGGGATCTGTCTTCCACATAATGATGGGTAGGGTAAGGTGGGGTCTGTCTTCCATATAGTGATGGGTAGGGTAAGGTGGGAGTCCTTTCTGGTAGGAAGAGGTTTTCCTTTCTAGTAGGATAGTTGGATAGATTGATGGTCCTTTCTGGTAGGATGGTTGGATAGATTGATGGTTCTTTCTGGTAGAAGAGGTGATAATCCTTTCTAGTAGGAAAAGGAAAAATGATGGTTAGGGCAGCCATGTCAATTGGGTTGGCCATGAGGGTAGGGGTATACAGACTCTGAGGGAAAAGGATTCCATATAGTATATTAGGTCAACTGTCATAGGACTTTTAGTATGATGGGCTAAAGATATTAGGCTTTGAGGATCTAGGGTATATTGGGCCATAGGTTATTGGACATAGGGATAATGGGTTGGTCTTTGAAGGTAATGGGCCAAATGTGTTGGGCTGAAGGGTGGTATGTTGGGCTGAAGGTAATGGGTAAGGTACCTTGGATAAAAATTAGGGACAAGGTGATGAAGGTCAAGGGTGAGGACTAGGGGCACCCGAGTTTTAGGTTGGATAAGGGGCAATGTTGTTTAAGGTTTGTGGGCCGAAGGTGATTGGATCGAGGTGAGGGTTTGACCCTTCTTCAGTTCAAGCCTCTATTTGAAATGAATGCATTTTTTTGTACATTATAAATGCATGATATGCATGGAAAAAACATTTCATGAAGATGTTATTATACAAGGCTTTGAGTATGGTACATACAACCTAAGGTCAATTTTTAGGTTCATTACATGAAAGGGTAAGGGTGGCTTGCATAGGGTACTCGTCACACTGGAGCAGCGATATACCTAACCACATGTGAGTCAAAGAGCCTTGCGTGGGTCCAACAATACGTGCATACTCGTAAACGTCGCAGGGTGGATGATTTCACTATCGACAAGCAGACCTAAGGAAGGTTGCACACTCGATGTTACTTTCTATCCATTGTTTTCTTAAGAAATCTAGATTGAAAGGCAAAAAGCCTATGTAAGTGATGCGTGAAAGCCATTTTTGCATTAAAAGTGCCAAACTTTTGATTTAAAGCAATTATTAGTCCACTTGTCTTTTATAAAAAAGAATTCCTCCCCAGTGGAGTCGCCAATTGTGAGGCCTCGCCCGAGCACCGGTCCGATCCACTATAGGGGATCGAAATGCTCATTCAGGTTTGTACTCACAATGGAACCCTCGGATTCAGATTGATTGATTTTGAAAATTGATTTGGGAGTCGCCACCTTAATTTTATTTTATTTGGGAAAAGTTAAGGAAAAACCCAATTGATTGACTCCAATTATATTCCAATGAAAAAGTGCACTAGTCCTCGATTACCAAAGAGGACTAGGTTTTCGATTCATTTAATTGGTTTTGTAAATTTAATACACAATGGCTTAAAATGGATTTCATGAACAATTATAATGCATGAATAATTATACAATGCATGAATTAAAGTAAAGTAAAGCAATAAAGGAAATAACAGAATTAAATAAAGAAAACAATGAAAACACAAAACCTAAACTATGTGAAAAAGGTGAAAGAGGTGGAAAGTTTATTTTAATTGGATTTGATGTTTTAGACAAGCATGCCTATGTATCCCTTTAAATGGGAATCAAAATCCGCATAGTTCGCCCTTCTTGCGAAAGGGGTTTGTTTAGTCTGAACCTTTTATCATGTTTCAGATTGATTGATTAAAAGGTGGGTTAATTAATTAGTTAACCTAATTGATTTACCAAGTTGAATTAATTATTTCAGATTTTAATTAATTAATAACTTAGATAAACCAATCTAATTAACTAACTAAGAAAAATAAAATAAATAGATAAATAAATAAAGAAAAGGAAAAGAGAAAGGAAAAGAAAATAAATACCTTAGGATGGAGGAGACTTGTCTCGGTCGGTGGTGGACTAGCCTCGGACGGCGGGCAGCGGCTTGCCTCAGACGGTTGGATCACAATTCCACCTTCTCGACTTGGCGGAACAACAGTCTTAGAACGGCTACTAGGACGGCATTGTTGGGACTCTCTCGAACTGATTTGAGAGAGAACCTCGAAACGACCACCCAAAAACTTTAAACTAAAAGGCACATTCTTTACGAACCAAGCCTTAGAAAACTACTTGCTTATGATCAATTAGCTTGATTTAGCAAGTGTTGAGTGTGTTTTGAGAGCTGAAGGGGGGTAGTTTATATAGGTTGAGAGCCTAGGGTCAGACTGTACGTTTTCCAATGTGGGATAGCGAAAAAATGAAGTTATGACCGCATACAGCCATACGGTGTATGCGGTCACGAAGTGGTGACTGCATATGGCTATGCAGTCACCACATAGGACTATACGGTGACCACATAGACCGCATGGCTGTATGCAGTCACCGCATAGGCCTATGCGGTCACCACATTGGCCTATACGGTGATGGGCCTCGCAAGAGCCTGTCCGACCCTTTTCGACCCGTTTCAGTTTTTAGGACCCAGGGACTATCTTGAAGGCTTAATACAGTATAGAAGGGTGCAAAATTAAGGGTTCACACCTCTCTCCCATTGTCTTATGAAATTTTAGTGGTTGCAATGACAGGTGGAAAAAATTTAGTGATGGTGGAGAAAGTTACTACTACTATTTTGGAACATGAGAAATTGAAGGAGCCAAAAAATAGTAATGATGATGGAGTTTTTGTTGTGAGTTCTAGTTATGGTAGAAGTAATTCAAGAGGACGATATAAAGGAAATAGTAGATCAAACTCAAGTTCGAGACCACAAGTAGACTATGTTGATAAAGAATGTTATTACTGTAATGAGAAGGGTAACATCCAGTACAATTATAGGAAGATGAAAGAAGATCTTGCAAAATTCAATCTATTCAAAAATAGTCATGACAAATCTGCAAATGTTCTAATTGAAGAGAAAGGTTCTACAAATTTTATAATTGGAGATGATGGTATTTTCGAGACTGATGTGCTTACTCTTGATGTGGTTGATGAAAAGAAAAAGGCAAAGAATCCATTATGTGATGAGTGGGTAATGGATTTCACTTGCCCTTTTTATATTTGCTCGAAGAAGGATTGGTTTGATAAAACTGAAGATTGCAAAGATGAATATGTGAAATTAGCCAATGATGAGAAGGTGGAGATTAAAGGTATTAGTAGAGTGAAAATTAAGATGCATGATAGAAGTGTCAAAACGCTTGGTGATGTGACGTATGTTCCTAAGTTGAAGAGGAATTTAATTTCCTTGGGTAAGTTGGATTCATTGGGTTATGGATATTGTTTGAGTAATGGAGTCATAAGAGTTATTAGAGGTGCTCTTGTGATCATAAAGGGTGAAAAGCTTGAAAGAAGAAATCTTTATAGATTGGTTGGTAGCACAATTGTTGATGGTATAATACACGGTGGAGCTTGTAATGAATTGAAGAAGAAAAGTACACTTATGGTGGCATCTACCAAAAGGGTGCAATTCAAATTGAATTGAAGATTTGATGGAATTTGTGTCAAAGTGGAGATAGTTAAGATTTTGTCTCAAATTCTTAATTGGAAAAGAATTTGCTTAATAATGATGAAGAAAATATTTAAATTAGTATCCAAATAGAATTTGGATTAGAATAAATAAAGTAGTATCAAAAATGGATTTGGATTTAGATTAGTAGCTTGTATATATGTTAGGAGTTGGGATCATATAGTTGTAGTGAGGTTAATTATTGTAAAAATTGTAATAAAAACTTAGTGTTAAGCCAAGATAATATGGTGAGATACAAAGTGTATGGATAAAGTGTCTTTTATATAAAATTGTGAGAAATTAGTTTGTGTTTAATTAATTAGTGGTTGTATTTGTTGATTTATTAATATGTTTGTTTTGTGGAGTAGAGTTACACTGAACCATATTAAATTTTGAGTTCCCAATCATTATATTATTTATTATGTGAGGCATTTTTCATATATATATATATATATATATATATATATATATATATATATATATGATTGAAATGAAGTTTATATTTAAAAATACTTATATTATTTAAAGATAATTTCAAGTTATTTAAATATTACATTATTAAAATAAATTTTATTTGAATCAAATAATTAAAGAATTGCACTTTATTCTAATTTTTGAACCAATGAAATGTATCTAAAAAGGTAAATATTTTAATAGTATAAAACTATAAATATAGTTATTATAAGATAATATCACGATTCAAGCCAAAAATATTTCAAGGTGCACAAAAATATTTAATTTTTGTATATAGATTTTTTTAATACAATAGAAGTTAAACAAATTCCCAATAACAAAAATTCAATCCTAATAAGGTTTCCTGCACAAACTCAAAAATTTCAAAAGATGACAGCTCTTCAAATCTTCAAATTACTCCCTCAAATCATTTCCTTAAATCTGGCAACGACTAGTAACAAAAGTCAAGCCTTTCCTTACGTAATTATTTTTCAAAAATAGCTTAGAATCATCTTGTATATAAAGAATAGTTTTGTACCTTTCAGACATTAAGAAAAGAAGAACATTTCATTCTTAAATCTGTTTCATTTTCTCTTTATAGTATCAGAGCAGGTTGATCCAAACCTGCAATTCATTATTCTCTTCTTGTTTTTGATTATTCCTAAAATTTCTATTTCTTATTCTGCCATGGCCACTCAAGAACCCAAACTGAGCATTCAAACCTTTCATCAAAGCTCTAGCCTAATATCCATAAAACTTTCTGTCTCAAACCTTCTTTTATGGAGATCTCAAGTCCTTCCTCTAATAAGGAGCATGGGATTGATCCATCATATAGATAAGAAAGTTGACGTTGATAGTCAAAATGATGATTGGAAGAACGATGATGGACTTCTAACCACATGGCTACTTGATGTGTGCATATAAAGTTGATATTATTAGGTAGTTTTTATTAAGAATTTCATGCATTTAGGGTATATTTTGTTTAATTTTATTTTGTATTTTGTGTTTTAGATTTGAGAAAGGTTTTGAAGGTTTTGTAGGGTCAAAAGCACTTTTAAAGAAGTGAAGAAAGAATAGGAAGCAAAAAGAATCAATTATGGGAGTTGCGATGGTCA
>CATKHJ010344499.1:0-40896 GCA_949750685.1 Vernicia montana | reverse complement strand
TATGAAGATTACTAACCCCTAAACCCAATTAATAGCCTTTAGGGATATTGATTTTCTCTAACCTCTAAACTCATCACATGAGCCTTAGTGTTATTGAAAATCTCTAACTACTAAATCCATTAAATGGAATTAATTTTTGAGCTTAATAAATAACACTAAATAGCTAAAGCCCATATGTGATATGGAGATAGCTAGTTTAGGGGTTATGAAGATTGGTCTAACACTAAATTCCATTTAATGGATTTAGTAGTTAGAGATTTTCAATAACACTAAGGCTCATGTGATGAGTTTAGAGGTTAGAGAAAATCAATATCCCTAAAGGCTATTAATTGGGTTTAGGGGTTAGTAATCTTCATATGACCATAAAGCCCATTTGATGTGGTTTAAGGGTTAAGAAAATCCATAACCCTAAAGCTTATGAGATAGGTTTAGGGGTTAGAGATTTTCTAACTAAGCTCAAAAGGTAATTTCCATCTTAAGTCTTAAATGAAATTGTCATTAAACCTAAAGGGTAAAATGGACATTTTCATTATTGCCTTAAAAGTCAAAAAGCAACTCAATTTTATTTTGGCTTCTTTTTGCCTAACAAAAGTTGGATTTGCTATAAAGGGTTTTATGATGATTGTTTTGCAAGAGGAGGAATCACTATTCATCATCTTCTTCAAGAAAAGATTAAAAGTTGGGAGAAAAGAAAAAAGAAGAAAAGTTCTTCATACTTTCTTGTTCTTCATATCAAATCTTTTGTTCTTTGTGAAAGATGAAAAGAGTTGAACAATCCTTAGAAACAAAAAGAAATCCAAACACCCAAGGTTTGCCAAAAAGAGATATTTATTTCATTTGGACAACCAAAGAGAGGAAATCAAGAACAACCAAGGAAACCAAAGGGAGTTTGAAAGATAAAGCTTGGTGTGTAAATTTTAGAGGCTTCACGTTTGGGGAGCTCAAAGAAAAAGAAAAGATTCAAAGTTCTTGGCTTTAAGAGGTAATTTGATTACCACTTATTCTTTCTTTTCTTGCATATGTGTTTTACACATTAATTAAAAGATTGCTTGAAAGTTTATTGGACCCAAAAGGTTGGGTGTTGTGAAATTTTAAAACGTTTGAGATTTCACACCCACGCATTTTCCGTTGCGCTTGTGCCCAATATTCCTTCAGAAGTGCTCAAAGCTCGTAAACTCTTCAAGATGGTCAAATAAATCCCTACAGAGCGAGAAGAAATAAGATTTGTAAACAGAGACTTGAGGACACACAGTCAGTTGAATGGTATGGTCGTACCATTCTGGGCGTATCATTAAAAAAACTTACCAAGATTTGTAATGGTATGGTCGTACCATTCTGGGCGTATCATTAAAAAAATTGCCTGAAAAATGCTCTGTTCCTCGATATTCATCCGTGATTTCGGTCCAAATGACCATGGCATTCCAAAACATAAAGAATTCCTAAAAATTACTCTGAAAAGTACTTGAACAAACAAATTAAACTCAATTTAACAATAAAATACGCTAAGAACCAGGGGTAAAATATCATCAATCATACACTTATCAAATTTCCCCATACTTGAGTGTTTGCTTGTCCTCAAGCAAATTGAATCAAAACAAAAAGTAAAGACATAGAATTCCCCCCTAAAATTAATAATAATCAAACAATTAAATGGAAGACAACTTAGAATCCTTATAGCTCAAAATCAATGATCAATCAAAAATCCTCCAACATGATAACCAAACTAAGATGCATTTATGACCAATTTTTTCAAACCTAAAGCTTGAATTCAAGAGTTACAAATATGAGCAACTATTTCAAAAGGTGCAAATTTTAAGAATAGCAGTCATAAAAAAAATTTTCTCCTTGGTGTATGATCATCCCCAAGACTTCTTCGAACTGACACTAGCCTTTTGACGCTAAGGCAAACATTTGTGATGTCGGCCCCCGGTTACTCAGCTAGGATCAAAATTCAAATGGCTACTTGCACTATTTTTTTATCTCAACCCTTATATTTCTAAAAGAGTTAAAAACAGTGGAATATGTTCTAAATTTTCAAAGCTCCTTATGCAAATTTTGTATTTTTTTAAAATAACAAATCAATGAGGATGAAAAATCATACAACCTAGGATATATAGGATTTCTTCTAACCAAAACTAAACACTATGAAAATTCTTGTGCTCACAAATGTAACTAAAGTTCCAAAATTTAGAATTTGCAAAATGTTGTCAAAATAAAATCCTAGAAAAACTACCAAATCGGATTCTTAAAGAAAGATCAAATCATTCAAGTTGTGCATCAACAAATTATCACCATTTAACCATAAGCAAGTCATTAACTAAAGGGATAAAAGTTCATGCTATACTAATTATGAAGATTCAATTCACAGTTTAGGCAATTCATACAAAGTAATTCAAAATTAAAAAAAAAATGCATGCACTGAGGTTCAATCAGTCCCTCCCCCACACTTGAATCACACAATGTCCCCAATGTGGGACAAACAAAGAATAAAAATAATAATAAGAAGAGAGAGAGAAAGAAGCACTGCCCTGGCATTACCACAGCCTGGAGGAATATGAGTCCACAATTCATGCCATCTCAAAATAGGTTATAGACCAGAGGTGGGTGCTTCAAAAGAATGTCAGAGAAAATCCAAAATAATAACATTAAACCAAAAAGAAATTAAAGAAAAGAAAAAGAAAAAGAAGTAGAAGTTCAAAATATGGGGTACAATAATCCAAAAATAAAAGAAAAAGAAAAGGGACTAATCGCCCATCTCATCATCATCCCCATCACCATCATGGGGGACATCAACATCATCACCTCCCGCATCCTCATCATCGCTCTCCTCAACAGTAGCATAGAGCGGGAATGGTAGTGGTGGTGGTGGTGGCTGTGGTGGATGGAAACCCTAAGTTTCCCAAAATGTCATCATAGATGACTGGAGCCACTGCATCTACTTCTAAAGTTGTACAGTAAGTTGCTGATCGATGTGGACTCGATTGAGCTGACTCTCAATCCGTCATATCTACCGCTCAAAGTCAGTCAATTTTTTATTGGTCTCAATGTCCTCACCAACTGTATGCCTCCAATCATGTAATGGGGGTGCAGCAGAGGGAAAAGGTCCAGGAGCATAGTGAGAAGGTCCGGCATCAGAAGATGGTCCAGCTGAAGTGGACGGACCAGGAATGTCAGTCGGTTGGGGCATGTCGGAAGTAGAAGCAGGAGGCACTAGTGCAGAAGCAGCAATAGATGATCCAGTAAATCTAGATGGCTCCAATCTCCTTAAAGTATCCATACCCAGTAACTTGGGCATCCCATCCACAGTCATAAGAGAACACCCATCAAACACACCCAAAGCATGAGCCAACCTCGTGATATACATACCACCATATAAACAACCCGCCGGCCCCTTTTTTGACTGCTCGTAGAAGAAGTGAGTGAGAGTATAAGCGACATTGCAGCGCGTCCTGTCAACCATACACGATAGGAAGAAAAGATATCGCAATCCCACAACTCCTGGAGTACCCTTTCTGGCAGCAATGGTGTAAGCTATAAAGTTATGCACCACCTGATGTGCAAAGGATGTAAAATTTGAGGCCTTCGACAATTTATGATCATATTTACCCCCTGTCGGGGAAAGTTTCTTCCAAGATCTGGTAGAAAGAACATCATATTCCAAAAAATCTACCTCAAACTGAAGATACTCAGTGGTTTTCACCTCCGCTGCTGAATATAACCCCAAGTGAACTTCGAGCTCACTAATGCTAATGTGAAACCGTTTCCCACCCATTCAGAATTTCATAGTCAGCGCGGTAACAGAATTCTTATCCTTATTGAACTGGAATGTGCAATAAAACTCCAGTGTCAACACTCTATAAGCTGGCTCATTTCTGGAAAAGAATGGTGCCCATCCCAGCTGGTTGATCAAACCCTGGATCTCATCAGTAAGTTTTGCATGCTCCATAGCCTCCCAATCTAATACCCGAGTGGGGGACCATTCTTTGTTTCTCAATAACTCAAACCTCTGTCTTTCCTCTGGAACTGAGAACTGAATGCATCTGTGATTAGGCATGAACGTAGATGTTGGAGCAAGGGCGGGTCGGCTTGAGCTACTGTCCCCTCTAGCCCATTTTACGGCTAAGGTGGTACTCTTTTTGGAAGCCAGTTGTTTGCGAGGTCCCATTACCTATAAAACAAACAATAAAACCTGCACAAAACAACAATAATACCAAAAACAAAGGTTAGGGTCAGTGAAAAAATGGGCATTATAACGGCATAGCAACACATTCAACAATTTTTGTACCGTAACAAACAACTCAAAACAACTAGCAAACCAACAAAAACAACATTGAATACTAAAATTCACACAATTAAGCTAAACCAAACCACCAAATATATAGGCATGAGAAAATACTCCCAATAGGTTATGGAAAAAATGACCTAAACAACTAAGAATTGAGAAATTTAACTCCAAATTTCAAAAATTTCCATAACCCAATGAATAAAACTGAAGAAATTGACAATGGGTTCGTACATAAAGGTGTAGATACATTTGAAAATAAACCTATAGCAAACTTGGAAAAATAAACAATATCTAACCCTAAAATCAAGCCTAAAACACAAACCCATTGCAATTTCATGAAGTATAGAGCACAAACCTATCAAATCCATGAATAAACCCAAAGAAATTGCAAAAGAAATCAAAAAATATGGTGTTAGAGCTTAAACCTAGAGATGGTCAGTGAAGATTATAAGATTTTGGAGTAAAATCGTGACAAAAACCTTCTTAAATCTTTGGATGATGGTCGAAATCCCCTTTAGAGTGTGTGAGTGTGTGATTTTGAGTGAGAGAGAGCAAGAAATTTGAGAGAAAATGGTGTAGAATTTAAAGAGAAAAAGAAAGATTATGTTAATAACATAACCGGGTATGTTTAAATACCCGCCAGTATGCCCAATGATACGCTCGTATCATTGGGCGTACCGAGCCTACTGTGACACAGCGTATATGATATGCCTAGTGAAACACTCGTACCATTGGGCGTATTGAACCTACTGTGTTCAATCTTTATAATACGCTCAATGATACGGGAGTACCACTGGGCGTACCATTCCTTCTGTGTTTTAACTTTACGATACGCTCAGTGATACGGGAGTACCACTGGGCGTACCATTCCTACTGTCTTCCAATATGATGATACGCTCACTAACACACCCCACAACACTTAGACAAAATTTTCAAACATTACCTCTCTTTGCATATTTCATCTACCATAAAAACCAACATTTCTAATCAATGAAAAACAAGAAAAATCAAGGAAAAAAAAAACTAAAACAATGAAAAATAAAGAAACATAAATTAAAAACAATAAAATTAGTGGGTTGCCTCCCTCAAAGCGCTTCTTTAATGTCGTCTTAGCTGGACGTTAAGGTGATTTCTCACCCCGAATCATGGAGATACAAAATCTCTTTCACTTCATTCACTTCTCCCCTAAGGTATAGCTTGAGCCTTTGCCCATTTACTTTAAAATCACCCTTCTCAAGGTGAGTTAACTCTATTGTTCCATAAGGAAAAAATTCCTTAATAGTAAAAGGACCTGACCATCGAGATTTCAACTTACCTGGAAAGAGTCGAAGCCTAGAATTGTAAAGCAATACCTAATCGCTAGCTTTAAACTCCTTCCTCTGCTTTATCCTTGCATCATGCCATCTCTTGGTTCTCTCCTTATACATCATCACATTATCATAGGCTTGCAATCTCCACTCATCTAGCTCGTTAACCTGCAATCTTTTTTTCTCACTTGCACTAGCTAGATCCAGGTTAACCTGTTTTATAGCCCAATAAGCATTATGTTCTATCTCAATAGGTAAATGGCAAGCTTTACCATACATTAGCCTGAATGGCGTAGTACCTAAGGGAGGTTTGAATGCCATCCTAAAAGCCCATAGAGCATTGTCCAATTTCTCAGACCAATCCTTTCGGGATCGCTCCACGGTCTTCTCAAGAATTCTCTTGAGCTCCCTATTTGTGTTCTCGACTTAGCCACTAGTTTGGGGGTGATATGGAGTAGCCAACTTGTGTGTGACGCCAAGCTTTTTGAAAACTTTCTCAAGCTGAGTGTCACAGAAGTGGGTACCCCTATCACTTATAATTGCTTTCGGTGTACCAAATCGAAAAAATAATTTTTTCAAAAATTTAATCACTACCCTAGCATCATTCTTTGCTAAAGCTTGAGCTTTAGGCCATTTGGACACATAATCAATAGCTACAAGTACATATTTGTTACCAAAAGAGTTGGGAAAAGGTCCCATGAAATCAATGCCCCATACATCAAAAACTTCACACACTCTAAAATTCCATTTTGGGCATCTCATCACGAGACGAGATGTTTCTAGTTCTTTGGCAACGATCACACTGTTGCACAAAACTATAGCTATCATTAAACAAAGAGGGCTAGTAGAATCCCGATTCTAAAAATTTTTTAGCAGTTCTACTGGCTCCCATATGTCCACCAGCTAATTCGGCGTGGCAATGGCTAAGAATATTCTCGGTTTCAGGCCAGGCCACGCAATGTCGGATCATCTGGTCACTACATAACTTAAACAAATAGGGATCCTCCCAAAAGTAGTACTTCAAATCGGAAAAGAATTTCTTCTTTTCTTGATAAGTTAACTCTTTTAGGAGTTCCCTTATAGCCAAATAATTCATAAGGTCAACAAACCAAGGTATTTCAAAGTTAGGATACTTACCATACTTACCATGGTGTATAGCTGGTCATTAGGGAAGGTGTCTGAAATGTCTCCCGATTTAAGTTTCTCTAGGTTCGAGTTCTCCAGGCGAGAAAGGTGATCTGCTGCAAGGTTCTCAGCTCCCTTTTTGTCTTGAATCTCCAAATCAAAATCTTGTAATAACAAAACCCACCGAATCAACCTTGGCTTTGCATCAATTTTTGCAAATTAATACTGCAAAGCCGAATGGTCTGTATAGACTATCACTTTTGATAAGATCAAATATGAGCGGAACTTGTCAAAAGCGAACACAACAGCCAACAATTCCTTCTTTATGGTGGTGTAGTTTGCTTGGGTCTCATTCATAATCTTACTTGCATAATAAATGAGTTGGAAGTTCTTCTTCTTCCTTTGACCCAAGACTGCCCCAACTACAAAATCAATCACATCACACATTAATTCAAAAGGTAAATTCTAGTCAGGAGCCACCATGATTGGAGCATGGATCAAATTTTCCTTTATAATCGAGAAAGCCTTTAGACACTCCTTATCCAACACAAAATCCACATCTTTCTGGAGGAGTCTTGTCAAAGGACGGGCAATCTTAGAAAAATCTTTTATAAACCTTCGGTAAAAGCCCGTATGCCCCAAGAAACTTCTAATGGCTTTGACCGATATGGGTGGTGGTAGCTTCTCAATGGTTTCCTCTTTGGCTCGGTCTACCTCAATGCCCTTGCTTAAAATATTGTGTCCCAACATGATTCCCTCTTGAACCATAAAATGACACTTCTCCCAATTCAGCACAAGGTTTGTCTCTTCACATCTCACCAACACCTTCTCAAGATTCTCCAAACACCCATCAAACGAGTCACCATGCACTCAAAAGTCATCCATGAATACTTCTATAATGTCCTCAATCAACTCATCGAAGATTGCCATTATGCACCGTTGAAAAGTTACGGGTGCATTACATAGTCTGAATGGCATCCTTCGGTAAGCAAATGTCCTATATGGACAAATGAAAGTAGTTTTCTCTTAGTCTTCTGGAGCAATAGGAATTTGAAAATAGCCCAAAAGACCATCCAAAAAGCAATAGTACTCGTGCCCGGATAACCTCTCCAACATCTAGTCAATGAAGGGTAACGAAAAATGATCCTTCCTGGTTGCATCATTCAGCTTCCTATAGTTGATACAAATATGCCAACTAGTAACTGTTCTTGTCGGGATGAGCTCATTAGGAACCATAGTCATCCCTCCTTTCTTTGGTACTACTTGAACTGGACTCAACCAAGGGCTGTCTAAGATTGGATAAATAATCTCTACATCAAGTAGCTTAATCACTTCAGCTTTCACTACCTCCTTCATCTTTGGGTTCAGTTTTCTCTGGGGTTGTACCACTTGCTTGAAATCTTCTTTCATCAGGATCTTGTGGGTGCAATATCCGCTATCTTCCAAGCTAAAGCCTTTTTATGTTTCTTCAATAATTCCATTAGCTTGGCTTTTTGCTCGGAAGACAAATGGGCATTCAAAATTATAGGTAACTTACTTCCCTCCGCCAAAAATCCATACTCAAGGTGATCCGGGAGGGGCTTAAGTTCCAAGATGGGTAGATCAACTACAGAGGGCTTCATCTTTTCCTCTTTGGGCATTTCAATAGTCTCATATGCCTGACTCTTGAATGGTTTGCTTGCTCCAAGATAAGCTAGCTGCTCCATTGTCTCCTGATCCTCAATATTATCCTACACCAAACACAACTCAAGGGGATCCTTGGAAACAATATTAGTAACAAAATTGACGGTTTCATGCTCAATAATATCATTGCATGAATCCGCCTCATCAAGTGCAAGTGGGTGCTTCATAGCATTTACAATTTCAAAAATAACTTTTTCACTCCCCACTTTTAGGGTCAATGTGCCATCATGGACATCGATAAGGGCGCAGGCTGTGTTAAAAAATGGCATACCAAGAATAAGCGAAACATTTGCATCCTCATCCATATCAATGATGACAAAGTCATTAGGGAAAATAAATTCCCTGACTTTTACCAACACATCCTCTATAATACCATGAGGGTGTACTACTGACTTATCAGCTAATTGAATAGTCATATGTGTTGGTTTAGGTTGCCCAATACCCAATTCTTTAAACATCTTGTAGGGCATAACACTTATGCTAGCCCCCAAGTCAGCTAATACACTTTTTATCTCAAGGTTACCTATAAAACATGGAATAGTGAAACTACCAGGATCTTTTAATTTCTTAGGTAACCACCTTTGCAAAATTGCTGAACTCTTTTCCGACAAATGCACCAATGATACCTCTTTGAGCTTCCTTTTGTTAGAAAGGAGCTCTATAAAAAATTTAGCATATTTGGGCATTTGTGATAAAGTTTCGGCAAAAGGAATATTAATATGAAGTTGTTTAAAAAGTTCTAGAAACTTATCAAACTGAGCATCGATTTTATCCTTGTGCAATCTTGCTGGATATGGCACTCGAGGTCGATACTCCTTTACTGTCGGGGTAGGTTCTTGTGTTGCTTTTTCTGTCCCTATTTCCACTCTTACCTTCTCTCCTGATACAACTTCATTTTCAGCTTCTTCTTCATTGGCACCTGGTGCCTCAACCTCTTTCTTTACTACTTCCTTTTGTTCTCTCTCAACACTACTCCCTATAACCTGCTTTCCACTCCTCAAAGTGATTTCCTTGAGCTGTTCCTTTGGGTTTGCCTCAGTGTTGCTTGGCAAACTCCCTGGCGGTCTCTCACTAAGCAACTTAGCAATTTGCCCCATTTGGTTCTTAAGGATATGAATGGAGGCTTACTGGTTTCTAAAAGTGGTCTCGGTTGCCTTATGCCTCTGATCAAAAGACTCAATGAATTCCTCCATCATTTCTTCCAAAGAAGTCTTCTTAGGTGAAGCTTGCTGGTATTGTGGTTACTGCTGAAACCCATGTGGAGGTCTTGGGTTATTCTAATTTCCCCAAGAGAAATTTGGGTGATTCCTCCATCTCGGATTATAGGTGTTGCTATAGGGGTTGTTCTGTTGTTGCCTAGGTGCATTCCCAATATAGTCTACCTGCTCTTGCCTAGCAAAATTTTTGCCATTCTGACAATCCTGACTTTGGTGTCCACCCCCACACCAATCACACATCATCACTTGTGCTGGCCTGCTAGAAGATACAGAGAAAGAATTTATCTTTTTAGACATAGCCTCCACCTGCGCTGTCAAAGCTACAACAGGGTCCAAATGATGTGAACCACCTGTTCTAGTTCTTCCCCTTTTCCTTGGATCTTTCCATTGATAATTATTCAGAGCCATGTCCTCAATCAAGTCCCTTGCTTGTTCAGGAGTTTTATAATTCAAGGAACCCCCAGCTACAGCATCTATGGCTTGTTTGCTTGCCTGAGTCAAACCATTATAGAAAGTTTGGATTTGTAGCCACTATGGAAGCCCATGATGTGGACATTTCCTCAGCAACTCCTTATATCATTCCCATCCATCATATAATGTCTCATTCTCCTGTTGTGTGAAGGATGATATTTCATTCCTAAATCTTATAGTCTTGGAAGGTGGAAAATATTTTTCTAGGAACCTTGCAGCAAGCTGATTCCAAGTGGTCAAATGCCCAGTTGGAAAGGACTTAAGCCAATTCTTGGGTCGGTCCTTAAGAGAGAAAGGAAACAACCGCAACCTTATAGCATCATCTGTCACCCCATTTATCTTGAATGTGTTGCAGATTTCCAAGAAATTCTCCAAATGATTGTTTGGGTCTTCATAAGAAAAGCCGTCGAATTGATAGTGCTGCTGAACCATTTGAATAAAATTGGCCTTAATTTCAAAATTATTATTAGTCACAGCTGGCCTTCTGATGCTAGACTTAGCCCATTGAAAAGTGGGCCTCCCAAAATCCAACATTGTCATCGGCTGTCCGTCCCCCATTATTTCTGGTACCTCTTCTTCAATTTCTTCCTCAGATTCGTCCGAATCCTTTGTTGTCCTTCCCAAAGCTAGTTCCCATTCCTCCTTTCTTTTTTTCCTCAATGTTCTTTCTAATTCTAGATTATATTCGACTAGACCAGAGGAACTAGCTCGGGTCATGCATGTAAAAGAGTACTTGAAATAACAACGAATGAACAAGAACAAATGTTTAAAAACAAGAAAATAAAAACTAAATCAACAATCTTAATTATATTGCTAATATTGAAAACCGAAGTCCCCAGCAACGGTGCCAAAAACTCGATGCACTATTTTTATGCAATGCTACCGCAAGTGCATGGATCGTTCAAGTAATATAGAAGTGAGTTAGTTATCGTTCCACTTGGGACAAGTAACAAGTACTATCTCAAATGTTGATTGTTGTTTAGTGAATTAAATGGTTTGAGTAATAATTAAATTAAAAACAGCTAATTAAACTAGAAGAATTAAACTAAGAAATAAT
The DNA here is from genome assembly GCA_949750685.1 of Vernicia montana. NCBI lineage: Eukaryota > Viridiplantae > Streptophyta > Magnoliopsida > Malpighiales > Euphorbiaceae > Vernicia > Vernicia montana. The sequence continues at coordinate 29,751 of CATKHJ010344499.1, read as the reverse complement.
AAGTAAATTGCAAAAGATATTGATGATGGAAATTACCTAGATACTGAATCCTCCTAAACCCGATATGTATATCATGAATAGTAACTCAATTAAACCAAACAATGAGTTGAATTGGCATTCTACTAATCTAGATTGAAACCTCTCTCGAGCGAATCAATCCCTAATTACTATATAAAATGTAAGGACTCTCGTCTCAAACATAATCAAATAGCTAATGCATTAATAACAAAGAACAATAAACCAAAGGATCTTGTAGGTATATCTCTAGCACCCCAATTAATCCTCAACTCTTATGAGTTTTCAATTCTAATCAAGCTTTCTCAAGACAATTAATAAGAAAACAACATCTAATTAACAAGCATGCAATTGCTAATTAGAGATAACAATAATAATCATAAAGATAAAACAAATCAATGAATGATTTAATTAATTAAAACTATTCAATCCATACAAAAGAGTGTAGGATTCATCAAATATCTAGGTACATGAAAATTTAGTTCATAATAAAAAATTGAAAACAAGAACAAAGGAGGAATGAAAGAGAAATCAAACAATCCATGTTGAATGATTTGATAATCTCACTTTAATCTTCGATTCTTGATTCCAAACTTGAAGTACTTGGATCTCCACCTTCAAATCTAGCTAAAACTCTTGATCTTTCCTTAGAGAAGTCATCTCTAAGAGATAACAAATCAGATCCCCTTTAGGTCTGTTTCAGTTCAGCTTTTATACTCTTGGAAATTAGCCTGATATGCCCAAGGATACGCCTGTATCACTGGGCGTATCAATGACCTTTGTACATAAAATTAACCTCTTCAATACTGTCCAGGCTGGTAATGGTATGACCAAGATTTGTAATGGTACGGCCGTACCATTCTGGACGTATCATTAGAAAAATTGCCCGAAAAATGCTCTGTTCCTTGATTTTCATTCGTGATTCTGACTCAAATGACCATGGCATTCCAAAATATGAAGAATTCCTAAAACTTACTCTAAAAAGTACTTGAACAAACAAATTAAAGTCAATTTAACAATAAAATACGCCAAGAACCAGGGGTAAAATATCATCAATCATACACTTATCAGCCACTGCCAAAATGAATCCATGGTGAAGTCCATAAAAACGTAAATCCTAAGGAAAGGATATTTAGGATGAATTGCTAGCTCTCGAATAAATTGAGATCCATATTTTCGAATGAGAAGAGATTTATATTTAAATATTTATTTAATGGCTAAGTCATGAAAAGCTCTCTGAGTAATATTGGCTTGGAGTTTAGGAGGAAGGCCATTATAGAGAAAAGGACTAGGTCTAGAAGAAGACGATGCAGAGAATGTAATGAAACTGAAGGGAATAACGTAAAGAAGTAATTGATGGAGCACGAGGAATTCTTAAAACCTTGAAAGGAAGTTAGAAATCTGATTGTGATCTCGTTTGATACATTTTTCCTCAATTTATAGCGATTTGATCGTCTTTCTCTATTAGAGTAATTAAGGATACGACAAAAGACTCTCTCTTGAAAATTGATCACTCTAAAAAAGAGCAGTCTATCATAACTGTGAGATGGATACAAATGATGTAACTCGTTGTGCAACTACATTTAACTTCTCTACCTAAAGTGGAAGACTATTCATTTGCATGCGTCTAAGAAGGCTGAATTTGATTCTGAAATGATCAGAGGAAAAGTGCGTCATGACTTGTCTTCTCCACAGGCAATAGTGTACTTTCACATAAATAAGTTGACTACAAAGAAAGGATTACAATTGAGGGCCTCTAATAGTTTAAGAAGACAAGGGTATTAGTGACATTTCCACCCATACATGTTTTCCAATAAAGTGACTTATATCTTGTTAGATATAACTTTTGAAATGGAGAATCGTACGATATGAAAAGTTTATTGAAGATAATAAAAGAGTAAATGAAAAAAATAGTTATTTCGACAAATAAATAGTAAGGCGACGGATAGATTGAAAAGATTGTTTAAACTTTAGAAGAAGCACACTATGAATGAGAAGTCAAATATTCTAAGAGAAATTGAAGCAAGTAATCACTTTGATTAAATATAACCATGATAATAGTTACAATTCCTATATTGGAATGATTACCTATAAAATATTGTACGGAAGAAAGTAACAATCTCAAATCTACTGGACAAAACAAGTGATTAGTGTTAGAGGAGTAATGGAAATAAATTGTCCTTTCGATTTATCAGACCCTTTGAAATTTCAAACAAGAATAGAGAAAAAGATGCCACAAGCTAATTTTGCCCCAACAGTGGAACATGTTGACCCAATGTCTCACTTATTACATTGAGAAGAATATTAAAGAAGTATTGAGATAAAGAAAATGCTATGATCAAAGTCTAACGACAAGAGTAATATATTGAAAAATGCAATCGGGAAAATAAAGAAAATATACAACAACGATGAATTCAATTGTTCTTCAACGATGGTTAAGTTCCTTAAAATTCGAGGATGAATTTTCTTAAGGGGGGTAGAATGTAATACCCCAAATTTACATATCTCATAACCAATAGTTATAATGATATAGAAATAGAAAATTTAAATGTAATCGGACCAATAAAGCCAAACTTGATCCTTAGAGTATTTAATTCTGCTTAAATAAATTTTAAATTTATTTTGTGTTAATTATGAAATTCATATGTATACATGTTGATATGAATACAACATGAATATAATTAAATTTAATACGTCTGAATATATGTACCGATTAATGAATATGAAAGCACATGCTATAGAAGGGCAAAAGGATCATTTCCCAAAAATTGTCAAAAATGGAAATTTATTGTGCAAGTATATATGAATTAAGTGTGTGGTCCACCCCACCCATGTGATGGCCGGCCATGGCCTTAAAATGGAAGAGAAAATGTGATTAGATGATGGTAAATTATGCTTAAAATTGGGTTAGTGGAAAGTTGATCCCACTTTCCACTAACACAATTTTTAATTCTCCAATTCTTGGTTCATTGAATCTATCCAAAACTTATCATCAAAATTTCTATCAAGAAATCATTTTATAATTCAAGGTTCCAAAGGAAGCCATTCATTCCTCACCATCCATTTTAAGATAAAATCCACACCACACAATTAAAATGAAGTAAAAATCCATATAAGCCAATTTAAGTCATCTTTTCATTCATTTCTCTTTCATCAAAGAAAAGAAGACACAAGCTCTTCCTTTTTTCTTCAAGAAATTCAGCACCTCTATGATATAAGCAAGATCAAGGAATTTCAAGGTGAGTTCTTAATCAAATTCATTCCTTTCCTCATCCTAAGCATCTATCTTGAATTGTTGGAAGATTTCTCTTCTTTTCTTCTTCTTTGAATTTCGGCCCATACTAGAAAATTTGGGGAAATTTGTTTAATTTTATTTCTTGATGATTTTGAGTGTATTATGAAGTCAATTGAAGGATTTAATAGTTTTATTGAGTATAGATTGCATGATAAAACTTAATTTGATCTTGTGTCTTGAAATTGAAAAGTTAGGTTTTGGAATTGGCCAGAAATTGAGGAGCCAATTCTGTAATTTTAGAGACCAAATTTGGAGAATTGTAAAACATGAAAGTTGTATTTAAATATCTCTAGTATACACTAGTAAAAGTAATTTTAAAAATTCGAGTTGTGTAGAGAGAAAAATCACTTGAACTGAAACTGTCACTGTTCATAGAACACTTGGCTGACCCGAAATTGAGAAGTGCAATTAATGACTTTAGAGACTGATTTAGGAAAATTATAAAACATAAAAAAAATGCTAAATTATATGTTTATAATGCTTGTGTAAAAGGAAATTTAAATTGGATATGTATATTGTGAGGTGTGATAATTCTGTAAACCAACACAGTTGGCAAATCTGAGAATCTACCCTCTGAAATAAGGATTTTAGAGACATAATTAGGAGAAACTCAAAAATAATAAAATGATCCTTGTTATGTTAAGTATTAACCCATGAAAGGGATAAATAAAATTCCAAGTATAATGTGAGAAATGGAGTTTACATTGTGACTGACCCTGCATCCAAAGTAAATCTGTAACATATAATTAGCCTTCTAACTTGGAGACCTTAGAGGCTGAACCAAGCCAAACTCAAAATATAAGAAATGTTCCTTAGTGTATTTAGTAACTTTTAGTAAAAGGGGACTTACTGTGGAAGTATGAAGTTTGAGAAATACTCAATTAAAAGTAATATGCTTTGTCTGCCCTGCCACAGAAATAGAATTGGATTGAGATTATCACCAAGTTTTCCATAGATTGAATTTTAAATTCAATTTTGGATATGATTTGAATTAATGTCTCTATTTTATGATGCAAAAATAATTAACTGATTTAGAGCAGTAAATCATAAGAAATGACAGAAACAAGATCACAAGGTCAGGTTATAAATTAAGAAATAAATGGAAATGTAATGTGTTAATTGATAGTGAATATATATGAAATCATTCTATGAATAGATTGTGCAAAATGAACCTGAAATGTGCATATATGTAATATGAATTGAGTGTATACACCCTAGGCTATTCGGCCATTACATGATATTGTACATGAAAGTGTTTAAATGGTAACATGTGTATATGTATGTTATGTATATTGACTTTAATTGATACTAAATAATTAATATGTCTTAGATATAGATTTAGTAGCATTAGAGTTAGGTTTAGGATAGTCAAGTTGACAAAAATGTTTAATGATATGCAATCGAATGACATGAATGGTATGGTTCAATGTAGAATCTAAAGGAAAGATGAGAAAAGTGTTCTGAAGATCAAGGAGCACTACGGATAAAGTGTTAAGAGCTTGTATTTGGAGCTAAGGAGTTGAAGTGAGTATGTAATATTTTAATATGATATGGGCATCTTCCCTCGAATTAATATTAAATTGATACGTATGCATATATTATTGAAAGTCTTAGTAACCCTTAATGTGAACCTTATTCAACCATTGTCATTCAATCTTTGTGCTAGGACCATACTTATTGGCCTTCGGCCTAATTGCTATTTATTGTTGGCCTTCGGCCTAATTGCTATTCATTGTTGGCCTTCGGCCTCATTGTTATTTATTAATGGCTTTTAGCCCATTTGTTACTCTATTGATGGCCTTCAGCTCAACTATTAAAATTATCGATTCAATTGAACATCCTAAGGTTCATTTAAAATCATTATTGAAATTGTATAAAACCCCATTGATGCTCTATTGAATTGCATATGAATTACTGTTCATATATTATGAACCCTTATAAATGATATTCTTATAAATAGAAATCCCCAACTGATGTGGGATTGTACATTAGTCATGTGCATATGGTAAGAAGGCCCGTCAGATATGGATAATGTATCATAAAACCTTATTAGTCTTACGTTTAGTGATTTATGTGAGTGAGCAAGGCATTAGCCGCCACTCTATTTATTTATCATTGGGAAGCATACCACTTCCAAATCTCTAATTTCTACTAAAGTGATACAAAATGATGATCCATTGATTATTGATCCTTCATTGATATAAATATCATTGAATATCATTGTATCAATTACAATCTATATTGTTTAACAAAGATAAAACCTTTCATCGATACCCAATTGAAATTAAACTCTTATTATTGTTACACATATTTCAGCCGGCATATTATATTAAGATATTACATTCTCACTGAGCTAAATATATAAGCTTACAAGGAGAGTTGCTAGGCTCATTATTATATAGCATTATGCAGTGTATACATGAGTTTGAGTTTAAGTTTAAGATATGGTTAGACAATGTATGTATTAGTGCTTCGAGTGCATTAGTACTATAACACCCAAACTTCGTGTTATCCATAAATACTAAGTTTATATGATTGGAGTATGACAGATGCCAAGCTGTGTGCTTAAGTTAGTGATATTTGAGTATGCAAGGACCTTTATGGTAGAGATGAGATGAAATTTTTCGTGATCAAGTCAAGTAAGATTTAAGAGGTTGAGATAGATATAAGAGTTAAACTCATCAATATGTATATGAGTAGAGAAAGTGCAAACGAAGGTAGAAATAAGTTAAATGATGAGCATAGGGGAAGGTATATGTTTTGTATATGTTTGGTATATGAGACCCTAAAAAAGGTATATATTAGGTATATGGAACCCTAAAAATGGTATAAATTTTATATCTGGTACCATATTCGAGGAATCGACCGATTTTTGACCGTCCCTAATTTATGTTTGAGGGGTTTATGGAAGTATAGAAGTAAAGTAAGTGGTCGAACCATGAACGAAGAGTGCAGATGGAAGTTAGGAAAAGCTAGAGCGTTAATCGAGTATCGGTTCAAAAATCGAGCCCCTGGTTGTGCCAAATGAAGTAGAGGACCCAAGGATATCGATAATAGGAACCGAACTCCGAGATGATCAATTAATAGGTTTTCGACCTAGGAATCAATTTTGAAAATTTATTCGGGGTATTTAGATACACCTAAGTCCAATGGAAGTTATTGAACTCAAAAATTAAATTATAATCATGCATAGAAAATAACTAAGTAATATGAGAAAAATTAGGAAAATACAAAAATGGCGATTTCGTAAATAATGTAAAAATAACACTTATTACATGAAAAATAAAAAGAGATAAACATCAAGCTTGACCGACCCACATTAGGAATTAATTAAACAAATTTTAATTATCAAATAATGAAAGAAAAATGAAAAAGAAAATGAATTGGGAAACAGGAAGGAAGCTTCTTAGTAACATAAAAAAGAATTTCTTATACTTATTTTTCTTATTCACTACCATTTTCATTAACTAAGAAAAGAAAAGGAAAGAAACAAGAGGGGGGGTGTGACAGATTGACCAATGTTAGAAGAAGAAGATGAAAATTTTTGTTAAAGTAAGTTTCATATATAAACTCATTACTTTTAATGGTTATGTTATTTTGTATAAGTTGAAGTTTTATTTTACTCTTCCCTTTTTCCTTTTTTTGAAGTCGAGCAAGAGAGTTTGTGAGAGAGAGTGATATTCTAAATTCTTAAGTAATATGCAAGCTTAAATAAATGTGAATGAAGTATAAATTGGCTTAAAAGCAAAGCCAAATATAATTTGAGTAAAAGGTGATGAGGGTTTGGTAATTCTTAATTATCTCTAGTTATCTTAGATTGGCATGAGTATGCAATCTTTGTCATAGGAGGAATATAAGGGGAGGTTAGAGGAACATAAATATGGGAAGATTTAGGGGAGAACCAAAGAAATAGAACCTAGGATGAAAGCCATAATTAAAACCCTAACTAGCTAGGCAAATGAAAACAAAATTTGAACTAGGATTCAAAATTCTTGAAAATTGAGATCTCAATTTGAAGGCCAAGGAATTCAAATCTTAATTAGGCCTAAACATGAAAGTTCTATAAAATAGTGTCAAATACATAAATATGAAAGGGTTTGGCAACATTCCAAGTAGATTGTGAGATAAGAGACCTACACTAACACTTAGCCTACATCCGAGTATCGTTTGCTGCCTTAGCTTGGATCTTAAGTTTAAGGACTTTAGAGGCAAAATTATACAAATCTTAAAACATATGAAATGATCCTTTGTGTGTTTTGTTTATTCCTATAAAACAAATTTACAATTGGATTTTTGTGCTTGGCGTTGCAGCAAAAAAAATAGGGGAAGGTCTGTCTGTCCATGCATAATAGCAAAGCCATTTTTGAAAGTTCACCACGGATTGTGTAGAGATCATTTTGAGCTGAATTTTGGATCCCTGGTGAAGAGGATCAAGTTGTCCCTTGCGAACAGCTTGATGCACTATCTCCTTTGAACCCTTTAGCGAAATGCAGCAAAAGGAAGGAAAATCCATAGACCGACCCCATCGTCACCACGGATTGTGCAGAGATCATTTTGAGCTGAATTTTGGATATGTTACTATCCTATGTGTCTAGTTTATAATGTAAAAAGAATTAAAGTTTTTTGGGTTCGTAGGCCTTGAGATATTACAGGGACAACCCTTCTAGGTCAGGAAAATAAGTTAGATTATATATAGAAGTTTGAAGCTCAATACTTGGATTTTATTACTTGGAATCAAATGAGTTTATTATTGAATTTTAATTGAATGTAAAAATACAAGGAAGTCAAGAATAAAGAGGTGATCAAGAAGGGGAAGAACATCCTTTTTGTTTGTGTTAAAGGGAAGATTGTATAAAGAAGTTTACATAATTAAGGTAAGTGATTAATATCCTACTATACTTGTAATTTGATTTCCTAATGTTCATAAAGTCCTAACCTAATTGTTTATTTTCCATGACCACTTGTGACTTAAATGTTTAAATTATCCTTCCATTACCATGTTAGTGAATGCCCCAAATTTCCATGATCTATAAATAATGATACATAACCATTGCATAACTTTCCAAGATTTCAGATTTTCATTTGACATGAATATTTTTCTTACTTGATCATGAATGAATACAAGCTAAATGATCAAATTGCAATGTTTTATGACCAATGCATGACCTACTAAAAATAGTACAATGCCATAACCTTAAAGTAGAAATCCCCTAGTTGATGTGGGAAACATCATACTGTGTGCACACTATTGACTCTACTTAGGAAGAATAATGGTCCTAACCATAGGACCTGATCATTTATACGTAGTGACAAGGTGGCATGCTTCAAAAGATGAGTCTCTACTTCCCAAATTACAAGGTGAGCATGTATCTTTGACTCTGCTTTTTCGTTTCATGGTGAGTATACCAACGAGCCTCTGCTTTCCCTTTATCATGGTAAACATGTATTGATATCTTTGCTTTTCCTTTCCTTATAGATTTCTGCTGAAGCGATGAACTTTTTGATTGAAATACTTGCATAGCTGTCATTTAAATTAATTGCATGACCTATTATTATTTTTATGATCTCACATTGATTTATTCATTTTGATTGATACAAGAACCATAAACCATCCTTGTGGGCCAATCTTGAACTACCTAGCCCATAAGTATGGTAGTATATTTTTCACTCAGTGGGTTATACTCACCCCATTCCCTAATTTTTTTACAAGAAGTTAGAAGTGTAGCAAGTGAAAGCTCAAGTAATTTTCTCCACTTGAAGCTTGTTGTGTAGTGGAAGTATAGAACTTCATTTTGTGTAATATATATATATATATATATGTCCATATGTTACAGATACTTGTATATATCTAGATGCTCCATGGTTATTAAGGTTTGTAGAATGATATATAAGTGTAGATAACTTAAGTTTGTTTAAATCGTATAATGAATGTATAAATATGATCTATATGTTGTGAGTTATTGATAGTGGAGAACTGATATTGCATATGGAGTTGAGAATATAAGGGAGAGAATTTTTGGTAGTGCAATTTCTTTGCAGGTTTCATGTCCTGGGATTCGTTAGATGTACCGCACTTTGCCAGATTTTAGTTTGTTTATTAAGTTGATCGGGTTCTACAGATTTTCGATGGCTTTACGCCTACCCATGCACTAGGACCATCATATCCTAAAAGCAGGATGTGACAAATATGGTATCAAAGCAAAAGTATATGATAACTAAAGGAGAATAGATATATCATAAGTGGTAAGTAATACCATCGAGCATAAGATTTCCTTGTTCTCAATTGAAGTCTATCATTAAGTTTAAATTCACATTATCCTTATATGTTTGACTCTTTTATGTGTATATGCATATGTGTTAGAATTTTCTTGTGAACATTTATTATGTAGATGTATACGGGAAAGAGAGAGATAATACAAGAGTGGGTGAAAGTTTTATATGATATAAGTAGTGATGAAAGTGATTAAGGTAGTTTGTGATAGTAAAGTTATGAACGAAATGAGTTGAAACTGTAAGTACTTAGCATACATGGATACTAAGTTGTTTTCCTTACAAAATTTTAGGATGAATTTTATTAAAGTGGGGAAAGTGTAACACCCTAACTTCATGTTAGATATAAATTCTAAGTTTATATGATTGGAGTATGACAAACGCCAAGCTGTGTGCTTAAGTTAGTGATATTAGAGTATGCAAGAACCTTTGTAGTAGAGATGAGAGGAAATTTTTCACGATCAAGTCAAGTAAGATTTAAGAGGTTGAGATGGATATAAGAGTTAAACTCATTAATATGTATATGAGTAAAGGAAGTACAAACGAAGGTAAAAATAAGTTAAATGATGAGAGCATAGGGAATGGTATATGTTTGGTATATGAGACCCTAAAAAGGGTATATGTTAGGTATATGGAACCCTAAAAAAGGCATTTTTTTGTATCCGGTACTGTATTTGAGGAATCGATGGATTTTTTACCATCCCTAATTTATGTTTCAGGGGTTTAAGGAAGTATAGAAGTAAAGTAAGTGGTCGAACCATGAACGAAGAGTGTAGATGAAAATCAAGAAAAACCAGAGGGTTAATCAAATATCGATTCTGTCACGACCCGACTTTCGAGTCGCAATGATCCTAGGGCATGGGTAGGCTTAAGGCCACCAAAAACCTGTAGGAACCTCATCAATCCATCGTCTATAACCATATCATGCAATCTCCTAAGATTAGAACTAGACAACTATGCTAATCCATTCTCATCAATAACATTCATAATTCAAATACAATATTGTCTTACAATAAACTTAATGTCTTATGGACTCAAATAATACTAGTCAATATATACCATTCAGTACATTTACCATGAACCATCTAGATGTTTACATCATCATCATCATCTATACAAAATAAATATAAGGAATTGAGCTATTACATTAATCAATTGAGTTTCTGAGGATTGGAGAAGTAGAACGCCTCGGAAACTTAACCGATAAACTAAAGCTCACCTGAAAAAAAATAGAATCAATAATGAGATAAGGCAGTGAGTAAGGATTATACTATCATAACTTGTGAAGCTTGGTGATTCAAGGTCAGTTTACAATAGCAATTTATGGTTCACATTTCAATAGCAATAACCAATCAGTTCAATAGTACCAAACGATTGGATTCAATATCAATAAGCAATAGATTCAATATCAATAATCATATGGTTCAAATTCAATACACAATCGTTTCAATAATATCAATCGATTGGGTCAATAACAATAATATATCATATTCAGCAGAATCATATCAGTACAGTACGAGAATCAAGTAACTATGTCTTAACGTTCTTCATATAATGGTATTATACTCAAGGCATTACTGAGAACTGAGGCATAGCACTTACTCATCATATCAATATCAAGGTAGAGGCTCATCTTATCGAAGCATACCCTCATCTCTGCGCAAGATTGATCAGATCTCACGGCTAAGGCGACAAGCCCTCCCTAGCTAGGATATGGATACTTTCCTCTATCCACCGGAGTACATTGTGCACAACGCCTGATATTTTTCCCCACATCAGGATTAGGGATTTCTACTTTTGGGTTCAATAATCATATAAAGATACACAATGGTAATCAATAACATAGATCATCAATGGATCAAATATCATGGTTTCAATCAACATCAAGAAGAATTTAACAATTAGGTTAATGTATACAATAAATGGGATATCTCAAAGATAGATCAAATAGCAATTATCAATAAATAATTCGGTGGTCATGAAAGAATTAGGCATTTATGCCTTAGGTTCAAACACAACCATAGTAGTATAATAATCACTTACCTCAATCAATGCAAATCCCAAAATAGCTTGCAATCAATCTCTATAGCAAGCAAATGTGGTGGTCACAACCTCCATCATCATCATTTCTTCTATCTCTATGAGAATCAAACCCATATAGAAAATCACAATAAATCGTATAATCCATGAACTTAGCTTAATTAACAATGCTAATAATGCTTACCAATCCCAATCTTACTATAAACTCTCATCTATTGAAAGAAATTGAAGGAAATGGAGAAACCCTAACTTATCTTCAATCAAATGCTTGAACAATAGGAAGATGAAGTAAATCCAACAACCCTAGATCCTCTTAATGATGCAATAAATGGTCTTCCTTGATCATTAATGAAGTTAGATGGAGAGAAATTTAAGAGAATATGAGTTTAGAAATTCTGAAAATCGGGTGAAAATGAAATTAGGGGTTGAAAGTCTTTAAATAGGACTGTTTCCCGATTCTGTCCCCGACATGAGTCGCGGTCGCGACATGCTTGTTGCGGTCGCGATTCTCATATTGCGGTCGCAATATGCTTGTCGCAGTCGCTACTTACTACTGTTCACGTGACTGTTTACTTCTCATATTGCGGGCGCTATGGTATATCGCGGTCGCGATTCCATTTAAGCCAAATTGCCAAATTCAGACAGAAGAGTTTGTGGTGGATGTCGCGCCCACGATCGCGGTCGCGATACACATTTTGCATCCGCGAATTACACTCAGCTGCTCTATTTCATGCACTTCTAATTTCTAAGTTCAATACTCAACTCTAATCAATCTAATTCATCAATGCACATGTAATAATACTTATAATTCATTTAAATGATCAAATAGAAGTCTATATATGAATATTCGGAGTATTATACTCTAATTAAATTTAAAAGCCTTGATAACATAATGATTTTTAAATGCGCGTTGGGTGCATGATCATGAAAAAGAAATTGGAGTGAGCTTATTATTTTTGGATGCTAGCTAGCTCATCAAACGAATGAACATGATGACTTTTTTCAGTGGAAATTTAATCATTTCTTGTCTTGAAAAAGAGGATTCTTTCTTTCTTTCTTTTTTTTTTTTTTGTTTTTTGCTAAATTTTCTTTCTTTATTTTGGAGCTACGTAAAAAAAGGAGTTTTGTCAGCAAAAATTTCTTCATGACACCCAATTCTCTACTCTCTCCATCAATTGTCAACGATTACTAAAATAATCTCATTATTTGTCTAAATTCCAAGTACTAGGGACACAATTTTCTAATTCTAGTCTCTTGCCTAAGCAACTCACTTTCGACATTTTGCACTTTCTCATAACCTTTTTTTTTTCTTTTTTTAAAGTGTTAGAGATCAAAGCATGGTATTTTTTAAACTATTAATTTTACTTCATATGAATAGTTTAAACAACTTAATTAATTTACCAATAAAGGATTTACTATTGTGTTTTTTTTCTTTTTTTTTTTTTTATTGAAAGACTATAATATAATCCATGCTTTGCAGTGGAATATATTTATAAATAATAATAAATATTTAATAAATTCATCATAATCATTAGGTAATACACATATAACACATAAATTAATTGACTCAATTTATTTTATCATGTAATTGCAAGTTTAAGTTTAATGAACTTTTTTTTTTCATTATAGAGTAAAATTATATTATCAATTTTCATTATTAACTATTGATCATGTATTTAAAATAAATAATCAGAAGACAATTATCCTAAAGTCACACAATCAACAATTTAATTTAGATAATGTGAAATATTTTTATCATTTAAATATCTAATATATAGTTATAATTAAAATAAACTAAGTTTTAAATAAGTCAATGTATTTTCTATTTGCAAACAAAAATTTATATGCCCATAAAGTTTCATTGACTACAAAATTGATACATTTAGATATGATTAAAATAAAATTTAATCTGACATTTAATTAAATAAAATAATTTAATTTATATGATAGCCCAAAAGTATTATGCATTAAAATAAAAGGACAAAAAAAAATCTGCAAGTAAAATTATTATAAGGAAAAATGAAAATAGAAAGATAGCATTTATTGGCAAAGGGCACGTGTGCCAATTGCCAACTGCCAAGCCAACTCAAAGTGTGTAAAAAAAAAATGTAATACAAAAACCTGAAATTACCTCCATAAAAAGGTTTCCAATTCAAAGGGCATTGTAGTAAAGTAATTAAAATCAAATAGTAATTATAAAACCTATGGATTTATAGCAAATTACAAAATGCCATACACAATTTGAGAAAAACGATGTCGTTTCGAATAAGCTCTCTTTTAACCGTTGAACCAAATAAATTTAGGCTGTATCTTGCAAAGGAAATCCAAAGCTAGAAATGCTGCCACCTCAACTAAAATTGTGGGGAAAAAGACACGATTCAATACACAAAAAATTAATCTCTCAAGTCTCTCTCTCTCCCTCTCTCTTCTCTGCTTTTCCCTGGTGGGAGTTTGCTCATTTCTTGTAAGGTTTCTGCTAGGGTCATCGTCGGTGGCCCAATAATCCCTTTTTTCTTTATCTTTTAACTTAGTTTTTTCTTTTCCAATGTGTGAAAATAACTTTTTATCTAAAGCCTTTGAGGATCCTTTTTTGCTACCGCCAGGTCGGTTGTTTGTTCATATGGATTGGTGGTTTAGGCAGGCGATTGTGCCTGTGCTGATGGCGGTTGCTCTTTGGACTGTGGTCATTTGGTTTCTTTGTGCTCTTCGAAGGCCAGATGGTTGTTTTATGGACACTTGGGGGCCGGGAGTAGGAGCGGATCTTCCTAGTGAGTCGAAGAGCCGGCGACTACGGATCCATTCAATGCCTCTGGATCTAGGCCTTTTTTGATCCGATTTCACTGTGATTGTTCATGAATGAGGTCTTTCTAAGTTTTTTCAGTGCGTAGTCTTTCTGTTTGCTCTAGTCTCATATTTGGTCTTCTTGGTGCTTCTCCTTCTAGTTCGGTTGCTGGTGATGGTTCATATGTTCCCTAGGGCAGCCGAAGCTTCTTAAAGGGCTGGGGTAGATAAGAGATTATTTGGTAATTTTACCAGTTTTGTAGGCCTTTAGGTCAATTATTTGGGCTTGCAGCTCATTGTTCAAACCTCTTTTGTGGGTAGTTTTATTTTTATGAGATTGACATGTATTATTCTTATATTATGTATTGATTTGGGCCTGATGCCTTATTAATGAATCACTTTTATTTGAGAAAAAATAAAATAAAATAAAATTGTGGGGGCCCTACTAAAAACAAAAAATCTTTAAAGTGATTTCAAAAGCATGGATTTCAGACTCGGCTTCATTTTAAAATTAGTGAAAACAGAGAATTATGGGCCGAAGGTTTAATTGGGAACGAATTAAAATTTTAAATAATATCATATATTTATTATTTATATGTTAAAAATAAATAAAATATACTAATAAATATTATTTATACTAAATATTTGTTGATATTATAGATAACGCACGTTACATATTCTGAATAAACATTATAATCAATTGAATTTCAAGAATTTCAGACAACGAGTAAAGTAACATTCATTACACATAATAAATATTTATTAATGAATATATCCGATTTATAGGCGACTCAAATCAATTTATAAATTGATATTCAATTTTTTTAATTGAATCAGTATGGCCGTTCTGGGTTTGACTTCTCAAATAATATAAAATTACCATCAGGCCACACCCAAAAAGACAAAAAAGACTTAAAGTCAATAGCCTAATAAAAAGATTGAATATCTATTTTTGTAAAATCCTATCATCAACAGTAGCTAAATCAATTGAAATGATAGTGTTCATAAGCACAGTAAAAATCTATCCTCTTTTAATATATTAGTATATATTAGATGAGTCAAAACATTATAAATTATATAATATGTGATAATTTGGAAAAAAAAAAAAGTGATAATATCCTAAGAGTCTATATGATTTAATTGTTGGTAGTAACAAATAGTTGGTAATTGTTATTAATAGTTGGTAGCATGATAACTAGTAGCTATTAATTGATAAATATTAGTTATTTAGTAAAAAATTAATAATTATTGCTGTTAAAAATAAAATGACTCTGTATGAGTATAATTATTTTTTTATATACATACATGTTATTTTTAATTTTATTAATAATAATTTTTATAAGAGTAATATGATAAAGATAACATAATAAAAATATGATATTAGCTATTAGCCATTAGCAAGAAGTTCCAAAATGAACTTTTGGAATCAACAATTGTTGAGGTGTTTAATGGCTAACAGTTATCAATTTTTTTAATTTATCAAACGAATTGAGTTAACTATTGGGAGCCAAAAGATTATAAGTTAATTGTCAACAACTAAATCAAACACAAATTAAATTATATTTAATGAATAATTTGACTTTAATATTATTTTATTTTATGCAAATGAAAATTGACTAATAAATAATGAATATTTTACATGTTTAATTTAAAAATAAAATAAAATAAAAGTGGAAATGTGTTAGACTACTAAGATACAATTCATTCAAGTAACGGTATGAATTTTTCTTTGAAGTTGTCCAATACAAGTGTAATTGATTTATTTATTTATTTATTTTTTTTTTGCCAAATGTAATTGATTTACTTCAAAGGAATTCTTTGCTAGATCAAAATGCCTTTAACACTCACCTAAGCAACCAATAACCCATTACACATTGCCATTTACAAAATAGAAAGCTACAAAATAAAAGTATTATTTTTATTATTATTATTATTTTTTTTTTTAAAAGTACCTAACAACGACAATGACAAAAGGGTTCTTCCCCCCCCCCCCCAATGTTACATGTAAATTAGTTTTTCTTTTTCTTTCTATATTTCTATATTTTTTCTTTTTATGGCCCACTACTTACTTTGTGAAGTCTCTTTTAAATTTTTTTTTTTTTATTATTATCAAAATTAGTAAATATCCAAATGTGGATAACATCAAAAAACCTAAACTTTCCAGCCTTGCAACCACTGCTTATAAGGTATAACTAAATAGTAAATAAATGCAAACTCCTTTTTATTATTATTACACAAAATAAACAAACACTAAAGACCCAAGTTTTCATTTAGTTCGTTTTTTTTTTTTTTTTGTGACTAGTAGTTTTTTTGGTGGCTTTTAGCCCTTCTAAAAAAAAAAAAAAATCCAAGTTTTAATTTAGTTAATTTTTTTTCTAAGAAATATTATATACAATACAATATATTTATCATAATTATCAATTCACAACAATTCAATATAGACAGAATACACACAACAAATATACAATAAATTCATAAACTCTTTTACATTGTGTGAGAATCGAATAAGAGACATGTTGATCTTAGGTCTTATTACTCACTAATTGAGTTATCCCCTAGACAATTTAGTTAGCTTCTGACTATTAGTCATTTTGTAATTGTAAACTCTGTTTGTTTTGTAAAAAATATTTTTCACATTTTCTAACGTTTGAATTATTTATATAAATTAGTCAATAAAAAATATTTTTTTGGACAATAGAAAATTAAGCAAATTTTAAAGAAATTGACTTCCTCTTTTCAAAACGAGTAATCATTTTCTAAATTTTGACAAATTCATTATAATGAAAGAAAAATATATAAATACAAATTTAATAATCCACTGATTATCGATACTCACTATCGAAGACCACTGACGATCACTGTCAGCCTCCAACGACTATCGACAATCACCAACGGTCATCGACAATCACTAAATTTATCATTTTTATGTATTTTTTTTCATATTTAATAATAAAATTATGAAATTTTTATAAGTTTAAATATGTTTATAATTTTATAAATTAAAATTTTTAATATTGTAATTAAATAATATAAAATTAATTTTTTAAAAAATATTTTTTTATTTGAAAAATATTTTTAAAAAATAAAATTATTTTTTGCAAAATAAACATAACCTTGATAATCTAATAAACTAATAATACATACAATTTTTTTTTTTTTTTTGCCGAACCAAAACTAATAATACATACAATTCACTATATTCCAAATCCAACTGTATCCCTTACTTTAATTTTCTCTCTCTCTCTATCTCTTGCACGACACAACTTCGTCCCGCGAATCTCGCTCTCTCTCTCTCTCTCTCTCTCTCTCTCTCACACACACACACACACACACACGCACACACACACAAAAATAAAATAAATTTTTTTTATCAAAAGCCAATGAATCAGCTTCTCCGTCCAGCTTCGGACATGTCACCCCTCTAAGGGTTAAACACCACACCCCCCCAAAACAAGCATTACAATATTGTAATAACTAGGCTGCTCAAAAATCAACTGTAGTCACCGGCCGTCCCCGACGCTATGGAAGGCTGTGGCGGAGGAGGAGGAGCTGCTGACCTTGTTGTTCCGGCGGCATTGCTCCTTAAACTCGTCGGGGATATTGTTGGAATGTTTTCCGGTGACAATGATTTGGTGTTTAGAAAGGATTGTATGGATCTGGTTCGGAGAATATCTCTGTTGACGCATTTCCTGGAAGAGATTAGAGATTATAAGGGTCATTCTGTACCATTGGATGCACCTTCATCGTCTTCTGGAAATTGGTGCTCTGATCTTGTAGCGGCTCTTCAGGCTGCTAAGCGTCTTCTATTGGTTGCTGTCACTTTTAAATCTACTAATAATTCTGTAAGTGTAAAATTAATTAATTAATTACTTCAGATTAATGTGGCATTTTTATGAATTAGTATGAATTTACTTGTGTATGAATTATGAAATTATTATTTGGTAAAATTGTCTTGTTATATACTTAAATTTTTTTTTTTAATTTTTTAATTTTATGTTTGATCAATTTATGCCTGGCCCATTGAATCAAAGAATATTTAATTGAAATTTTGGAGAGGAGAAAATGGTAAAAAAAAAATAGTCCTTTTGAATTTTTGTTTACATGAACAAAACTACTTAACCCATTAATCAAATAAATGCAGATTGGTTTTGTTGATTTTATATGGGTGATATTGATATTCTAAATTTTGCATTTTTTTTTAACAAGATTACAGAAAAAGAAATTTTGTATTGTATTTGTTAATTTTCTATGTCATTGCTTTGGAGATAGTGAATGTTATTCCATTTGATGATGAAATTCTGTTGTGGTCATGCACATTGCCTTAAAAAATGTATAGGTACACCTCTTTGAATTTTGCTATATATATTGATTTTAAGGATGGAGCTGCCAAGAAAATTGCCTTCCAATTTCAATGTGTGACATGGAAACTGGAAAAGGCTTTGGCTTGCATACCGTATGATCAGTTCGACATCTCAGAGGAAGTACAAGAACAGGTATGTATGTTGAAAAATATGTAGATCTGTGGTTTTGATGGAGCTCAACATTAATAGTCTTTCTTTTACTAGGTTGCATTGGTGAGATCACAGTTGGGAAGAGCCTCAGAAAGATATGGGTCTGTGAATTCGAGAATGATTTGTTTTGCCTTAGCTGAAGCTGTGGATAGAGAAGTTGATCAGGTACAGAAGGGGAACAGATTATGTAAGAGTGGTCCAATTGAAAAAAGTCCTAATGTCAATCATGAAGCTTTGGAAAGGGCAGATGTTGTTTCTATAAGTGATGGATCGAAAAGCCATTCTGCAGATCAGGTCACAGGTGAAGCAAATGAAGTTAATGGAAGCAAGAAAAATAATTTGGTTAGCAAGAATTTGGACGACTTAAAGAAGCCTGATGCACCCACAATCCCTGATGATTTCCTTTGCCCCATATCATTGGAACTGATGAGGGATCCTGTTATTGTGGCCACAGGACAGGTATATCTTTGCAATCTCAAGGCCCACTTTAAATATATACCTTCTGATATATCTCTTATGATTCTGTAGACTTATGAGAGGTCTTATATTCAAAGATGGATAGACACGGGCAATGCAACATGTCCAAAAACCCAGCAGAAGCTTGAACATTTGACGCTGACTCCAAATTATGTATTGAGAAGTCTAATAACTCAGTGGTGCGCAACCCACAATATTGAGCAGCCAACCGGATTAGCAAATGGGAGAATAAAAAAGAGTGATGGATCCTTTCGTGATGTAAGTGGTGATATAGCAGCCATCCAGGCACTTGTTCGCAAGCTCTCAAGCCGGTCTATCGATGACCGCAGAGCTGCTGTATCGGAAATCCGATCATTATCCAAAAGAAGCACAGATAACAGGATACTAATAGCAGAAGCAGGAGCTATTCCTGTTCTGGTCAATCTTTTAACTGCTGAAGATGTGTTGATACAAGAAAATGCAGTTACCGCGATTCTTAACCTCTCTATATATGAAAATAACAAGGGACTGATAATGCTTGCCGGTGCCATTCCTTCAATTGTCCAAATTCTCAGAGCTGGGAGCATTGAAGCAAGAGAGAATGCAGCAGCAACACTTTTTAGCTTGTCACTTGGGGATGAGAACAAAATAATAATTGGTGCATCAGGGGCAATACCTGCATTGGTAGAATTGCTCGAAAATGGAAGCCCTAGAGGGAAGAAAGATGCTGCAACAGCCTTGTTCAATCTCTGCATTTATCAAGGGAACAAGGGCAGGGCCGTAAGGGCTGGAATTATTCCAGCATTACTAAAGATGCTTACAGATTCAAGAAATTGTATGGCTGATGAGGCACTAACCATTCTTTCTGTTTTAGCTAGCAACCAAGATGCTAAGGTTGCCATAGTAAAGGCTAGCACTATACCAGTTCTCATAGATCTGTTGAGAACGGGTCAGCCCCGCAATAAAGAGAATGCAACAGCCATTTTGCTTTCCTTGTGCAAGAGAGATCCTGAGAATCTTGCCTGCGTAAGTAGGCTTGGTGCTGCTATACCATTAATGGAGCTTGCTAAAAGCGGCACTGAGAGGGCCAAGCGGAAGGCTACTTCATTGTTGGAGCATCTTCGTAAGTTACAACAACACTAGTGAAGGTAGTTGGACCCAAAAATCTTTATTTTTCATTTTTTAATTTTTTGTTTCTTTGATTCCAATTATTTGACAATATATGATTGCCACACCATTCTATTACAGTGTGAAAACTGAGAACATTAGCATCAGAGACAAAGTCTTTCTCGTTGCTCTTTGTATTCATTTCCTTCTTTATGAGTGTGTAAAAAAATACAATTGATATCTTGTATGTCTTGATAATATTTGATTCAAGATTTCTTTCCTGTCTGATATTTATTTCAATGAACAGAAGCTGCTTATATGTATGAGTTTTTTCATAATTCATACTGCCGGTTAATGAATTGTTAGTTTGTTGCTAAACTGGAATTGTACAACTAAAACCATATTTGGTATAAATGCATTCCGAAAATTTTATGAAATTCATTTGGAATTTCTTGTTTACATGTTTGATATAAAAGAAAATGTTCATTTCATGGAATTTAATGTAACTAAGCTAAATTCTATTATTTATAAACAAATTTTATACTTTAAATTCATTTATATTAAACAGGGGTAATTATATAACACATGCTGCCGTGCAGAGGTAAATAACTATTGATCACTTGATTTCCAGACATGCATCATGCAGTTTGAAGATAGCACAAGCTGCGATATGTAGAGGTGCTTTTCAGAGAGAAAAAGATGTAATCCTCCTAAATGGATGGAGTCGATGGACTTTGGAGTAGAGGTTTGGATGAAAGAAACTATTTTGGGAACAGACTTAGCAGAGCAAGAAGTATACATATATATATATATGATAGAAAACTTTTTTCGTAGCGCTAAACTGCTAATTAATCGAGTTCTTAATTTGCAGGTTCCATCTATTATTTAGAACTCTTATTCATGTGCTAATTGTTATCGAAACAGTGTAGAATTGAACCAATAAATTAAACCTGAGGCGTGCAAAGGGAGCACTGTCCTTAAGAATTTGCAACGTAATCCTTTAAGATTCAACAGGCTTTCTAGTTTAGAAACTAAGTAGCAGGAATCAAGGCTGAACATGGATATTAAAAATTTCGAATTGAACTGAATAATCCAACCAAAAATATCCAGAATCGGATCGAACTGTTGACTTTTTAACTTTCCCCGAACCGAACTGGACCGAGTGAAATGTTTTGGTATGATTCTGGATATTAAAGTATATCCGGATCGAGAACCGGACCGAATTGAACCGAACTGTACCGAATTGAATTGGATCGAAATAATCAAAATTTTTTAGTTTTTTATTTATAATATATAAGTAGTGATAATTGAATAATGTAAAGATAATATAAAAATTATAAGTTTATACATGACATTATACCAATTATTAAATTATATTAAGATTATATCAAAAGAAAATTTAGATGAATTATAAATCTATAATTATAGATGTATACACCTCAATTCAATTTAATATAACTATTGATATTTATATAATTTACTTAAATATTAGCTTCATTAAATTTGTATATTAATGAAAAATTAGTAATATAATATGGATTAAGTTTTAATAATACTAAGATATAACCATATATTACAATTAAATATTTTAAATTCACTACATATATGTTTTAGAAAAAAAAAGTTAATATATGTTATGATTAATTAATGAGTAATAATAAGAAAGTATAATGTATTAGTATATAAGTCCAGTAATATTGTCATTTTAATTGTAATTATATTTATGTGATACTAATAAAGTTTTAAATTAAAATTTTGTTAGTATCTAATACTGTAATTTTTAAAAGTATTCTTTTATTAATTAACATATATGGAATACATTATCAATAAGAAATTATTTGTAATAGTTTAATAGTTTGTATAAAAAGTTAGAAAGTGGTTATAACTTATAAGAAATTATTTATTAGCTTTAAGTAGTATATAAGTTAAGATTAAAATTATTTGAATTAAGTAAAATATTAATATAATTATATGTATATTATTTTTATATATTTTTACAGTAATTATATTTTTCTAGTTTAAAATCATTGATAAATTCTAGGTTTTGATTGTTTTTGTTCATATAAATTATCAAATTGCATATATATATATATTTTTTAAGATATTCGAATCTCCTTATTGTATTGGATTGGATTGGACCAGACCGGAACCGAAATATCCGATCCCCGAATTGTATTGTACCGAAATTTTTGAAACAATACAATACATAGATTTTTTATTTTGGTTATGGTTTCGATTATTCCCAAATTAAAATCTCCGAAATTCAATCCAATCACGAAGATTTTCAAATCTCCGGATTGGACCGAACTGTACTCAGCCCTAGCAAGAATAGCAAGAATAAATATTTTATGAACCTAGCAGCAAGCAGAGAGAAGGAAGAGTAGAAGTTTTTATTGCTCAAGTTTAGCAAAACACAGGTCTATATTTATAGGAGAAAATTGGAACGTTGCTAAATAATAATAACGTTAATATAGCACAAAGATAGGAATTGTAACCTTAATGCACATAAAAATATAAGAATTTTAGTTTCTGAAATATTACTTAGTCAAAAACATGTGTCTTAAGATAAGAAAAAATACATAAATAAGGAATTAAAAAGTGGGCTTAAATTAGGCTGAAGCCTATATCGCAGGCCGGTTTACACTAGAATTAGACTTTCAGCTCAACTCTCATGCGCGTGAGCTTTCCACCTCTTCTTGGCTCTTTACAAGCCCAAGATAGAGTGGTAGTTTATAAACCCTTTTAAAAACTCTTTCCTAAACGATGTGAAATTGTATCTTTTTGAAATACACAACTTACAACACTAATGGGCTACTAATTCGGTATTCAAGTGTTTGCCTAGTAATTTAAACGGTTAGAAAGACAAACTATTATTTCTGTAGTCAAGTGTCTGCCTAATAATATAAACGATTAGGGTTCAATTCCTGCCTCCTGGCAATTCCTTCATTAACAGTGATACACTGTACTAGTTTACTTAGCAAACTTTACTGTTGATTCATGATTTATCTTACAAATATTGGAGTTTAAAGATAATTTTTGATTGTGTTGACACCGGCCCAAAAAGAGAAAGCCCAAAATATCAGAAGGTTGAATGTATAGCTGTGGTTTATAGTTTTCTTTTTTACTTGGGTCCGTTTGTCCATAGTGAGCCCGTTTGGTTTATTTTCCTAATAGGATTAGGATTTATTTGTTCCTATTTACTAAAATACCCTTGCATAGCTCTTATAAATAGGCTTGTAATCGCATTGTAAAGGTATCACTCAATTCAATACAAAATCTAACTCTCTTAAAAATTGCTTTGTTGTAATCAATCAGTTGACGGCTACTGCCTATATACTACCATTTTTCTTTGATTGACGGTACTTGCTACCTAAATATCAGACCCTTGAAGTAATTGATTGACGGCTCCAGTAGCCTATATATTTGTCTTTTCAGGTTACTTTTTTTTAATTGCACAGATCTCTAAATTTGTTATTGGCGGTACTTTGATTCCTATATATATCAGATCTAGGTTATTTTATTGTTAATTAAACTAGAAAATACTAAAAAAATAGTAACATCAATCCAGAAGAATGATAGTACTGTAACAGGGACCTAATTAAACAATCTAAAGGTATTAATTTTAAAATTCAATTTTTAGGGTTAACATCTTTTTGGCATGCCCAATGAGACCCATTGCTTACGACATAAATATGTCTAACTCTGGAACTGGAACAGATGCGGCCATTCTAGCGGCCGATGCACAAAGTGGGGTGAATAAGACCGAACAGGGTTTGGAAAACAGGAAAGACATGAATCATTTGACCATGACCGACCCCCTAAACAGGACAACATTACGTTTAGGGTTGTCAGCGAGACATGGGTATGTACGAGATCCTTCCCTTACAGGGGAATAAACAAGAAACATTAGGGATCTTGAATATGACAGGCGACTTCAGCCACCGAGACCAATGATATTAAGCCAAGCTTATCAAATAGCTATTGTCGATGGCGTTTCCCGAGTAAACAATGATTTGTATTTGGGGATGATCAAGCATATTCTTGTGGTCATGAGACCGACGATAGATGAAAATAGGACTGTGCAACGAACCATTGACCGAAGTTTAGAGAACTTCACAACGACTTTGACTCGTTTTTCTGAACTCATGAAAGGGAGAAACGAGAATATGGCCGGGAGAAGAAATTTTGTTGATTAGTTAAGAAGAAACATGCCTGAAAACAGGAGAAATAATGTCCCCAGCCAAGATATGGAGAAATTAATCTGTTGAGACATGGCCGAGACGACTATAATGATAACATAGAATTTGAGGATCATGGTCGTGCTCGACAAGGTAATGATCTTCAGCCTCATGATTTATATAGAAATAATAATAGGCAAGAAGATAAGGGGTGTATGAACCAAAAGTACGGCAAAGGAATGATAGAATACTGAACCTTTGGCAAGACAACCCAGCATATAATGACCGAGCTTGGGAACAAGAAAGGGATGATCGTGCTAAACAGCAGATTGATAATGATTTAATGAGAGTTTTAAGGAGGATGAGAATCGACTTCAGGGAAAATACTCGGCCAGTGTACATGAAGCCTTACCCAAATTGGATTGACCGAATGTATCCTTTCCCGAGGGGGTTCAAAATACCTGAATTCATTCTATTCTCAGGGGAAGATAACTCGAACACAGTAGAGCATGTCTCCAGGTTTACAACGCAATGTGGTGAAGCGTCAGCCGAAGATTTTCTTAAGCTTCAATTATTCGGTAATTCTTTAACTAAGACTGCTTTTACTTGGTATACTAACTTGTGTGCAGATTCTATAACCACTTTGCACCAGTTAGAAGAGATGTTTCACACCGAATTTTACCGCACACCCCTGTGATTTCCTTGGTCGATTTAGCTAGGGCTTATCAGATGCCTAGAGAGTCGACCAAGAAGTATGTGGCTCGGTTCAGGAAAATGAAAGCCTATTGTAACGCCAGCATCATCGAGTAAGAATTGGTGAGTCTAGCTTTCAGCGGTATGAATATTACAATCATAGAACACTTTGAGGGCCACAGGTTCAGGGATTTTTACGATCTATTGGATCGGGTGAATAATTATGAAAGACTTATGAAAGAGAAAAGGCAGAGGAAATCTTCATCTAAAAGAACTTATTACCGAGATCCCATTGAGGTGTCCAATGTGCAGTAGGAAGAAGAATCTGACTCAGAAGAAGTATGTTTAGCCGAACTAAAAATAGGAAATTCTTATGAATGTTAGACTTTAAACAGATCTTCCAATTTTAAGAAAAAGTCATTTGAGCCGAATAAGATCGCAAGGGAATATTTGTTTGATTTAACTAAAGCCGACGAAATATTTGATTGTTTATTGAAAGATAACCAGATAGTTTTGTTGACTGGCCACATTATCCCTTCATATTAAGAACGAGCAAAAAAAGACTACTGCAAGTGGCATAATTCTTTCAAACACAATACAAATAACTGCATCGTCTTTAGAAATGTGGTTCATAAGGCAATATTAGAAGGAAGATTGGCTTTTCCAACAAAAGGGAAGTCAACTGCAGTGGAAACTAACCCTTTCCCAAAAGGCAATAAAGGGGACATAAAGATGGCCGAAATAAATACCGTTGGTATTAAAGTACTGGGTTCCAGACAATGTCAACCAAACCAAATCGATCGGCCAAAAGAAAAAGTGGAACTCCAAACCAGCAAGAAAAAGAGAGTGCAAAATGGCAAAGAGCTCGAACAAATAAATCGAATAGATGCCTAGAAAGACGCTCACGGTCATCTAGGGACTGAGGGTCACTTGGTATGCCTATCCTGCAAAACAGAATTAAATGTAATACCGAAGAGGAAGAAATCAAAAATTTCTTATGACAGAAAGAGTATTAGGCAGCCTCCCCCCATGAAAAAAGAATGGCGGAATCTTGTACCCAACAAATCGGTTGATCCTGATCGCATCAAGGATCAAAGACTGCAACCCATGAGGCAGAGACATCGAGAAAGGACAAAAATTGATAAGCAGGAGCCGAGTCATGAACCAAGGTACAGAACTTTCAAACCCAAGCCTCGATATGTTGGTAGCTGGGAATCGCATCTCCCTTCCAAGCATAGAAGTGTCTTTGATAGACTCGGGCCTTAAGAGATTAAAAAACCTATTTTAACCAAGACACAGAAAATGAGGTTACAAAGGCAAAAGTAGGCTGAGCTGACTTATTCAGGCGCCCAGAGTGAAATGGCTGCAGATAACTGAAGCCCAACTATAAAATCGGCTGAACATAAGATTCAAACTCGCAATAAGATGAAGGCCGATGAAGCTAAACTTCGGTTACTTCGTGATAATGAAAATAGGCGGGGACTCTAAGCAAAAATATACAAACCTCATGTTAAGTCCAAGCCTGTTAGTGAGGAAGTTAGTTCAGAAGCAAAATGGCGAATAATCTGGGTCCCGAAGCATACTCAACAAAACAAGAGGGAAGGAGACACGGCTGAAGAACCCATAGTGCCTATGGATGCTGAGACTGAAAGTTTATATAGTAGAGGCAACATCAACATGGTGACTATTTTGCCTCGTAATTTCCTTCCAAGACTAGACCAACAGTCCACTTTAGATGGTGATGTTCTAGAAGCCGAATCCACAGAAGGTGGAGAAGAGGTTCGGCAGTCAGTTATTCTTGAAGAACCACCAATGTCATTAACCAATCATATTCAGCCCTTTTATATTAAGGCCGAATTGAATAGGGTTCCCATAAACAGAGTATTGGTGGATAATGGAGTAGGTGTCAATATAATGCCTCTCCGGATGCTCAAAAAATTCGGCTTGAACAAAGAAGATCTAGAAAAAGCCGATATTTCAATAATCGACTTCACTGGGGGGGAAACACTAGTAGAAGGGTTTTTAACTATTCAGATGAAGGTTAGTCGTGAAATACGACATGAGGGTATGTTTGTAGTTGATGTAAAGAGTAATTACAACATCCTTCTGGGTAGAGACTGTATTCACTCCAATAAATGCATACCTTCCTCTATGCATCAAAATTTGATATTATTCAGAGATGGGTACATGGAAATTGTCCATGCAGAAAGTAACCCCTTCAAAGAATAGATCCATATGGCCAATGCATTATATTATGAACCTCATATCCAGGTAACAGAGATTGAAGTTTCGAAAGATGGCAAATACAAGAGAAAACAGCCCGAAGAATCCACCTTGGATGAATCTAGATTATTGGCCGAATAAGTTGTTCGGTCCACTTATGTTCGGCTATGAGGCCGAATATCATCTTCAGATTAATGACCGAGTCCAAGAAGAGAGAAGTTTGGAGGAAGATCGTCGATCTCTTCCACCATTGGGAAGTAGTTGTGGCCGAGTGCATTTACGAGGATGAAGGTCAAGACCCAGCAAGTTAGTTACAATTAGAAAATGTGAGACTGGCATCTTAAAAGCATGAAGACGAACCAACTAAGGTTTAAGACCCGCTGAAAGAAGTTAATATGGGAACAGAAATGGATCCTCGGCTTATATTCATCAGTGCAAAGCTAAATGCAGACTTCGAATTAAGGTTGGTAGCATTATTAAAACAATTCAAAGATTGCTTCTCATGGAATTACCATGAAATACTAGGGTTAGACCGATCATTAGTAGAACATTGGTTTCCAATTAAGCCCGGGTACAAACCATTCAAGCAGCCCATGAGGAGGATGTCAAAAGAAGTAGAAGATTTAGTTCGGGAAGAAATCAAACGACTTCTTGATGCAGGGTTCATCAGAATTGCTACATATGTGGAATGGCTGTCTAATATAGTCCCGGTCATAAAAAAGAACGAAAATTGAGAATTTGTGTGGATTTTATGAATCTCAATACTGCTACACCCAAATGAATATCCTATGCCGATTTCGGATATGCTGGTAGATTCGGCAGAAGGAAACTTCATTTTGAGTTTTATGGATGGACATTTGGGATATAATCAGATCAAGATTGCCGAAGACGATGTAAACAAAACGACATTTAGATGCCTAATACCAATTGGAGCCTACGAGTGGGTCGTCATGCCGTTCGGCCTAAAAAATGCTGGAGCCACTTATCAAAGGGCAATGAATATGATATTCCATGATATGATCGGGAAAATCATGAAAGTATATATAGATGATATAGTAGTCTAATCCCAGCACGAGGAACAAGAACATTTGAACAGATGAGGGAGCACAAACTCAAAATGAATCCACTGAAGTGTGCCTTCGGTGTATAGGCTGGTAACTTCCTCGGATTTTTAGTGCATCAGAGGGGAGTAGAGGTTGATAAAAATAAATCTAAAGCAATAATTAAGGCACAGCCAGCCTGAACAAAGAAAGAACTTCAAAGGTTGATCGGGCAGATAAACTTTTTAAGAAGATTTATTGCGAATACAGCAGGAAAACTTCGGTTTTGGAGGAATTTATTGAAAATAAAGAATGACAAAGATTTCTTATGGACCGAAGAACACCAACTTGTGTTCGATGAAATCAAGGATTATCTGACAAAACCACCTGTTATGACGCCTCCAAAACTGAATCTGCCTTTAATTCTCTACATTTCGGCTTCAGAAGATTCAATTGGGAGTATGCTTGCCCAAGAACAAGAAGGTTTTGAATGGGCGGTTTACTATCTGAGTAGAAGTTTGATCGAACATGAGGTAAAATACACATCGGTCGAAAAATTATGTTTAGCTCTCTATTTTTCATGTACCAAACTTAGATACTACATGCTCCCAGTAGTCATCTTAGTGGTTAGTAGGACCGATGTGATAAAATACATACTGTCGAGACCGTTCTTAAAGAATAAGATGGGCAAATGAGTTGTTGCTCTGTCCGAATTCGTGTTACAGTGCGTACCTCAGAAATCGATCAAAGGCCAAGCGCTAGTCTATTTTTTAGCACACCATTCGACTAAAGAAGAGTTTGGAAATGTTTTCTGTGTTTATAACAATAATTAGCAGATGTGGTTTGATGAATCCAAGATTATGAACTCGGCTGGAGCAGGCATTGTACTTACTTCACCGGGGGGCATTTCCACAAGGTTAGGATTCATGCTTGGTTATAAAATAGGTATCCGGATAGTATAACTGCGAGTCTACAACTCTTCGGCCATATTGTAACAAAGCTATTGTTAGAGTATATGCCCTAGAGCAGTATATATGTTTATGTAAATGTAAAACAACATTATTATATGGCAATAAATATATGTTTATATAAATCAATTGTTCCATTGTATTAAATGTATATTTGAAGTCCATTAGTATTTT